>JASSUY010004776.1:50672-64166 GCA_032466535.1 Forpus xanthops
TGGAGAAGAGAAGGCTGCGTGGAGACCTCATAGGAGCCTTCCAGTATCTGAAGGGGGCCTATAGGGATGCTGAGGAGAGACTCTTCATGAGGGACTGTAGTGATAGGACAAGGGGTAATGGGTTCAAACTGATACAGGGGAAGTTTAGATTGGATATGAAGAAGAAATTCTTTATTGTAAGGGTGGTGAGGCACTGGAATGGGTTGCCCAAGGAAGTTATGAATGCTCCATCCCTGGCGGTGTTCAAGTTCAGGTTGGACAGAGCCTTGGGTGACATGGTTTAGTGGGAGGTGTCCCTGCCCATGGCAGGGAGGTAGAACTAAATGATCTTAAGGTCCTTTCCAGCCCTAACTGTTCTATGATTCTATGCTAACTTGGGACTCTTAATTGTCAGTGCCTGTTGTGAAACTGTGTTTAAGAGGAAGTATCTGCAGCAGGAAGAGGAAAAAACAGAAGAACCCCAAATAAATCTGCTGTTGAAAAGCATGTGCGCTGCTTCTTCTAAGCAGAGTTGAAGTAACATCAAACTGCAGTAGGAGATCCGCACAGGAGGAAGTCTTGCAGGACGGTAAGTACATGTGCCATCATCTTGAGAGTACTGGGGATTCATCTGGGAGCACTTTGTTCATCTGAGGAGCTTCAAACAGCTTCTTGGGGATGGTTTTGTATAATGAAAAGTCTCATCCTTGTGTTTGAAATCAAAAATGTGAAACAGGTTGATGGTGATGGAGAAAAGAAGTACCAAAAGTTATTGAGGGGGCAGGGAGAAACCAGCTTTAATATTATAAACAAGTCTCCTGTGTGCACTCAGCAGATTTGCGGTATTAGCTTATGTTCCAGTCTGTGAAGCAATGCTAAGAAATACTTGTATTTATTGCTCTTGGATAAACTTTAGTCATTGAAATTGGCAGCCGGTAAAGCTCTGAAAGCTTTGAGGAAGCCGCAGTTAATTACTGACCAGCTACAATATTATTATAAGCATTCTGGTTGAGTCTGTGCTGTTTTCTCTCTTGAAAGTTAAACTTCATATTTTAGTGCAGTTCTCATGACTTCTGTAAGGCAGCTGGGAATCTAACCCATTAGCAGTCGAAGACACCAAGAAGCAGTTTGACCCAAAAGGTACATGGTTCTATGATTGTGGCACATATGAGATCTGTTCGCTTTCATATTTTTATGAGAACTGCTTGTTTTCGAAGCCATTTTGTGACTGTTACTGGAAAAGAGAACCGAAACAAGTTGTTTCTCACAAGCTCCTTCCTTCTGAAGCCATCAAATGGCTGAAATGCCCTAGCAGCTGCAGTTCCTTACCAGGATCCTGCTTGGGTCACTTGATTGTACTGTGGGGAGCACTTTAACTTTGGGGGGCAGAGGGACAAGGTGACACCTCTCAGGTTCTGGTTCTGTGATGAGAACTGGTGGGGACAGCTGCTGCCAAAGCTGTGAGCTGTGGATTGTGACCTGCAAACTCACTGGGTGCTCCTGGCCAAGGCTGAAGGGCTGCTGCTGATGTTTTTCAGCTGCCTTTCTCTTCCTCCCTTTGCCTCCATTTCCTACAAACTCCTCAGCATCTTCTCTCTTGGTCTTTTTTCCTTTTCTTCCCACTACATTTTCTGGGTTGGTATTTGACCACTTCCTCTTGAGATGGGGAAATGATGTGTGTTGCTGTCACACAGTTTTCTCTGCTTGGTGTGTGTTATATTCCCCCTCTCTGCTTGGGCTGTAAGCTCTTGGTGGTAAGACATTACATCTGTGTGTTGTGCTTTAAGCATGAGCTGGGATTTCAGGGACATGGGGACCTGATGTGCACCAGGGAATGGCCCACTGTCTGTCACTGCTGATAGCAGCTCAGTTCCTCCAGGGCTGGGAGGTTAGGTAATTCACTGCCAGTGTTTATAACTATTTCTAGTGTAAAAGCTTGCGCCTGAATCTGGGGGCAGCAAAAGAACTGCTGGTGAAAAGTATGAGTAAAACTGCCTTAGAAAGAAGGTACCACTGTGGTAATTACAGCTGATAACAACAACAAGCAGGCTCTGAAACAGAAACTAGCTTTCATCTCTGCAGCTCCAGCATGCTTTCTAGAATGAGTGTTCATACCTTTGTTTTTTCCTCTCTTATTTCCTTTTAGCTCTGTTATTCTCCCTTGACTGCTCTGTTATCTTGGGTCCTCTGTTTTCAAATCCCTCTCTGTGTTCCCCAAGTCATTGTTTCAGATCCACCTCCCTTGTCTCCCAGGACAACCTCTGCCTCTTCCCTTCAATCACACTGGTTCTTGTGAGTTAGGTCCCATAATAAGCCTTTGGGACTATGTCACTGCAGTGTCCAACTCCTGCTTGTTCTATGTAGTCACAGCATCTTTACAGAAAGGCAGAGTAGGCAGGAGTTGGATGCACCACGGACATGTGTGGCCATGCTGCCTTATGCATCTGGTAAGGCAGACACCATGAACCCATTCAATTCAGGTGACAATAGCTGTGAAATGAACATAGGGCAAGATGGATGGGACAAGCCTGGCAGGATCCTTCCTACCTGAAACTTGCTTGAGTGTGGCCACCCACCGCATATGCTCTGTTGCCAGAGAGCAACTGCCTATCTGATACCATGACAGGATGTTACCCAGTGGCTCAGGGATAGGAAGTGGTGGTTTGGGACTGGGCAGACGGTATCTCCTAGTATCTCTTTTTGAAATCTATCATAATCCCTGAATGTGCTTCTTGCTTCTAAGCATGAAAAATATCCAGGTCTAGTGGGAGGTGTCCCTGCTCATGGCAGGGGGGCTGGAACTAGATGATCTTAAGGTCCTTTCCAACCCTAACCTTTCTATGAACCTATGATTCTAAATCACAGCTGACTCCTATGGGGCAAATTCACCTCTGCTGATACAGGGATGATTCATGATCTATTGGGCATATGTGAAGTTTTTGGTTTGACCTTTTGAGAAGACAAAGTAGGCAAGTATCCACCTACCCCTTGCCTACTATCTGCTTTGAGTTTTGCCATATTTTGGTACTTCATTTTGGGGTTGCCTCTGCTGGTGATAATGCAAGATGGAGCAATATTGTCTGAGGAGGAAAAGAAGTTAACTTATTTTCTAGGGTCACAGTTACAACAGGGATGAAGAGGAGTTTCTATTTTGGCATGGTCCCCATCCACTTAACAAAGTCCCTTCTGGATGTGGCGCTGGCATTGCAGACAACTCACAGCCATAGAAAGAGAGCAGGAGCCTAATGGAGTCACATGAAAGATGACATTGATGTTGTATGCTACTACTCACAGCTCCTGCACTTAATTATTGCTTGTCAAATATTTTAGCTTGCAACAGGACAAAAGTGGGTGTTGAAGGATAACTTGAAGAGGGAGTAATGCAGTTGTTTACACATTTATCACTGAAATGATTTTCATGTGTAGACAGCACCAGAGAAAAAGCACAGGGACCTGTCTTCCCTCTCCCTTTGGAATCTGTTAGTGTCACTCAAGACCCATAATACAGTGAGGAAGTTGCACAGATCTGTACTTAAATCTCAGTGCTGTATAAAGCAATGGTAGTAACCTGCATTTTTAGTCTGTAACTGGCTTTTTACAAATGTTGCCATAAAGCTTTATTTTCCCCCTTGCATACATTTCTGTTTTTCAGATTGTGAAAAAAACATTAAAAACATCCCTGATGTTTAATGAGGCCTCCAACACGAAATTAAGCATGAACAATCAAAAAGACGTCAAAATGGTAATTATTAGGAAACACTACATTTGCTTACAAGAGCTGAGATTACACTGGCATTTCTGAAAAGATATAACAGATTAAGAGGAATTATTTTATTGCCCATTTTAGAAATCCATATAGGTTTCAATCTTACTTGTAAACAAGTGAATAACACAGCAACCCTCATTGATTTATCCAGCAGACTGATCAAACCTTGCCGAGAGGGAGTAATGGGG
Organism: Forpus xanthops; assembly: GCA_032466535.1. Classification (NCBI taxonomy): domain Eukaryota; kingdom Metazoa; phylum Chordata; class Aves; order Psittaciformes; family Psittacidae; genus Forpus; species Forpus xanthops. Next base: position 54,606 of record JASSUY010004776.1, read on the forward strand.
AATCTAATCCTGCAGCCTTGGCTCTGGACGATGTGTTATGGATTTCCTTTTTTGATTTTTTGTGTAGTGTTTGTTGAGCACCCATTTGTCTTGTGCTAAAATAAAGCCAATAAATGTCAAATCAGTCACAACGTTCTGGAAAAAAAACCAAGTTTTTCAGTCTGTTGGCACAGGAAAAATTAAACCAAAACTAAAATCTCAGTCCTCACGCAAACCAACCCCTCTGTAGCTATGATCCACATTTTCAGTGGTGTGTCTAAGAGTGCTGTCTGCCAGTAGCTGAAAGCAGAAATACTATTCAAAGATTGTGAGTTACCTATAACAGGTATTTATCCATTAGCTGGTGTATCAGTGACTTGGTGATCACTTAAATCTTATCCCATTTGCATTTTGTTCTAGTTTCAAATCTTAGGGGCAATTTTGATACTTGGTCTTGTTGTCTTGGCTGTTTACTTCATGGAAGTGGAAAGCACAGTTAATCCTAGCAGCGAAAAAGCAGTTGTTAACATTTACGAAGAGATGGAGGAGGAAGAAGAACTCTATGGAGATCTCCCAGGAGCCACAATAATCGAGGAGGACACCAATGGATCAAATGACTCCTGCAGGTAAGCCAGGCTTGACGGCACATGGAGAAGTAATCACCAAGTGGAACAATAGTTAAAGCGCTGACAGTTATCAGCATGGCTTTTGTTCTCTGCCCATTGTATAATAAATTGCAAAGTACCACTCTTTGGGAAGAGTAAGGGGTTTGTTTAGGCATTGGGTCATTTGTAGTTGCCTGTTATGAGGAGCAATATCAACACTCCAGGACTGGTCCTATGCTTGTATGTTCAGCCACCTCTGTTGCATCTCCACCATCTCCAGCCATCTTCCCTTGGTGGCAGTGGTGGGAGGCAACAGAGCAACCAGTAAGCAAAGCAGCCCCTGCTGAGCTCACCTACTTTCAGAGACCAGATGGTGAGTGGGTGTTTGTCCTGGCAGAGGAAGGGTGTACCAAAGTGACATCCAGCCCCAGGGTTTACTTTTTTCAGCTTTTGGATGGTAAGATAAAGTGGTCAGAAGAGCTACTGATAAGCCATTGTGCTGGATTTGGGATCATGATGTATGATATACACTTGGCTATAAAGGCTGGGTATGGAGATTAGTCCCAGCTTGTTTGTTCAGCTCTGCTTGTTTGCATTTGAGATTGATGTCCAAAATGGCCAACTGTATGGCTTGAGAGCTTTTCTGCTTAGTTTCCTGTTTGGGTGACAGTAACTTGCTTCACAACATGCAACTGTCGTTGCAGCTTTGAACTGGTGGAAAATATTCCTTATGACTTAGCTTTTGAGATAAACAGCACTGCAGCCAAACCCCTGTACAAAGCCTGGATGAGACTCCTTGATATAGCCCAGGACAAAATTTATGTGGCTTCTTACTATTGGTCTCTTGCTGGGAAGGATATCAACGTCAATGACTCATCTTCCAAGCAGGTAGGAGCAAATCAATGACTAGCACGTTTACAGTTGTATGTACATGTGTTAGTTGGCAGATTGACTGTGAGGCCTGTCTTCCAGGTGCTTCCTGCAAGCCCAGGAAGGTTTTCCATGCTGGTCTAAGGAAGCACACCAACTTTCCACCTCCGACCAAGTTAGACCCCATATGAGCTCTGAATATTTCTGTGTCATGTTTTAAGAGCGACCAAACAGAGGTCAGCCTCAAAACCACACTCTGTCACCCTGCAGATGGTCAGCCTGCAGTAGGGGCAGCCAGTGGCATGGCCAGAGAGCCTGCGGATCCATATACACAAGTGAACATGCCAATTCCCACTTGGCTAGCTGGACGAGTCATGAAGCAAAGTCTGCTGGAATTTTACCTGCTTCAGAGGCTGCTTCTCCCCCTTGTACAGGCACAGCGTCTGCATTCACCCATTTTGCAGATGTTCCTGAACCATGTGATTGGGCAGCTGTTCAGGACATTCACTCTCCTACTGGGCACCCTGTGCAGCCAGGCTTCCTACAGCGCCCCTCTAGCTCCACCACCAAAAATAAATGAGAGCCCATGCCACAGACTCACCTTGTGACTGTCCATAATGTTTAAGTGTCCCTTGGCTCTATAATGGCCTGTGGCAGCTGGCAGCCTCCCAGGCAGTCCTGAGCAGGGTCTGGGGGACTATTCTGAAAAGCAGAAGGGACAAGGCCACCCTATTTCAGGCAGGTGAGGAGTTAAATCATGTGTCAGGAATTGTGCTCTTTGCTGACAGATCAGGTGCTGGCCTGTTTATTACTGTAAGCCAGACCTCTGCCTCTGTCCTGTCACATCTTCCTTGACCGCATGGGCTCACTGGGATTTGTCTTCCTTCCCACGTGTTTCTGGTGATGTAAAATGATCCATTTTCTCTACAGAAAAAGAAGGGAAAGTGACAGATGTAAGGCTGAGCCCTGTCTCTGCTAAAGGGACAACGCAGTGCAGGACAGCTGCTGTTATTTTATCCTTGGAGAGAACTGATGCAGTGTATCTGTTGAGCATCAGCATCCAGCAGTTGATCTTCATTGGGGCATTCACCTTTGAAGTCTGGGATATTTGTGGTTGTACTTTTAAGCCTTATCTCTGATTCATATATTGGATCAGAACCTTTGTTATCTTTTTTGTCTACTGGAAGCAATCCTGAGCTACAAAATTTCTGACCTTTCTTGTGTTGGGCTTCTTCAAGCAAATCATCCATTAGTAACACTGTACTTGCGTATATCTTACTAAATATTCTATAACAAAATACAAAAAATAACAATGTACCTTGCAGGGTGAAGATATTCTGAAGAGGTTTGAGAGACTACTTGCAGAGAATGTCTCTGTGTATATTGCTGCAAGTATTCCAACTCTGGCGACTAATTCAACTGACCTTGAGCTTTTAGAGGAAAAAGGTAATTATTCAGTGATGAACTCAGAACTTCAGCATTGCAATAGAGTAACTGAGACAAACTGGTCTCCAGGGCCTATTCTGGCGTGGTGTTTATGTGAGTTCGCAGGACAAGTGCTACAAGTTCAGTAGTTCATGGTTTTTGTGTATGTTGCCATGCCCTTAAGGATTTTTCTGAAATTTCATATTTTGCATATTTTTGCAAGTTACTGTATCCCCAGGAATGTGCACTTGTGAATTTTGGTAGTTACTAGTGGCTGCAAATATTAGGCATCCAGACATGTCCTGGCTATCAGGGGAGCAGTATAGATTATCATCTCCAGCTGTGTCTAAACTCTTTTTGCCTCTTCCCACTTTTCTTCAGGGGCTCATGTAAAAAAGGTTGATTTTGGACATTTGGCAGGAGGAGTGTTGCACAGTAAATTCTGGATTGTAGACATGAAACACGTATACATTGGTAGTGCAAATATGGACTGGAGATCTTTATCTCAGGTAAGCTCTGCTTCAAAAAGCAGGTGGAAAATTCATGTGCTAGCACATGACAGAGAAACATCATGATGTAAAATACTGATTGACTGGGAGAAGCAGCAAATAAACCCTTGGAGGTGGCTCTTTCTGGGGCTCTGACATAGCTTGCTCTTTGTAGGTGAAAGAATTTGGTGCTGTGATATATAACTGCAGCTGCTTGGCCAAAGACCTCTGGAAAACTTTTAGTACTTACTGGGATCTTGGACATCCTAATGCTACAATCCCATCACCTTGGCCTCTTAATTATTCTACCCACATTAACACGCATCAGCCTCTGGAAGTAGAATTCAATGGAATCTTGACAAAAGCCTATTTTTCTGTAAGTATGTTTAAAAGTATCAGGATAGACTGTGAAGTATATTTAAACATAGGCCAGAAAGTTTTCTTCAGCAGTCCTCAGTTACTTGTGTTTCAGTTGGATAATAATTAATTCAACAGGTTTCTCTGGAACAGCTCAACGAATAAGGGCTGATCCAGCTTCATCCATCAGGTAGTATGGCAAGAATGGGGTGCAGGTCTTCGTTGATCACCTGTGGGTTCAATATATCAGTAAGTATCTGACACATCAGGTCATGTAAGGCATGAGGAAAGATAGTGGTCCACTTTAAGTGCTTTGTGCTATTGTAATGAAAACTGAACAGATCTGAATATAAATGACTCACAGAGTCTGAAAGAAAAAAGGATGAAATCACTGACCTGTGCGTTTTCTTCTTTTCAGGCTTCCCCTCCAGCATTTTGTCCAGAAGGTCGCACCAATGACCTCTTTGCTATAACCAGTACTATCAGTGAGGCACGGAAATTTGTCTATGTTTCTGTTATGGAATATTTCCCTACCAGCCGTTTCATTCACCCAAAAAGGTACCAGTTGTATCTTGAGCAAATCAGTTGACTGCCATTTTTAAAGGAAAAATATGTTATTCAGCCCCTTCTGCAACAGGAGTATTTAGAGTGGAGAGAACTGAGGCTTTGCTCTATACTCCTGACTGCCTTATGGACTGTGCAAATACTGACGCTACAAGAAGGATGGTATTCAATACTGTCCATGTGCTTCACTAGTGTTTTAAATCAGTCTCCCATGCTCTTCACACAGAAGGAAAACTGCAAAGTGACAAACTAGGGACAATCAGGATACAGCTCTCTTCAAAACATCGCAGAGCAGCTTTGTGAATAGAGAGAGAAATGGGAACAGCAGAAAGATACCTGACATCAGGCTTTCCAGGGAAAATATTCTTGTTCCCCTCTTCTGCTCCTGTTTCTTTCTGTTCTTTACTTCTGAAGACTCTTCTGGTTCTGCTGCCTGTTCGATGTACTTGACCCATGGTTTAAAAGGTGATTCTTAGCTGCCCTTGCTTACCTCTGCAAGCTGAAACAGTCTCTAAAAGAAACTTCTGGGCTTTTATTTTCCTTTTTTTACTGTTCCATCTAAGGACATCCAAGGTCCTAAAGCATGCTGCATGCATGCAGCAGCCGCTCTCAAAAAGAAGGTGGTAGTGGTGATCTGGAGTGGTCAGGTTGTGTGTAGTTGACCACTGCCTAAGGTCACAGCAGAATTGTGGAGACTCTGTACATCAGCTAGTATCTGAGTAACACAAAAAGTTAGTCAGTCATGGGGCAACCACTAAGACTCCAAATCCTCTTAGATATGCTTGAATTAGGATGTTTAAATGCAACCAAGTATCCTGAGTATTATCTGCTTAGAATATTTCTGAGTTTTCCAATCATTTAAGTAATATGACTGAGAAAGAAGCTCAGGCAAAATAATTGCGTACAACATGGCTTGTAAGGAATAGGGTGAGCTCTAGCTTTCCATTTAGCCAGAATTATGCCATGCATCATGTCCTGTGGCATACTGGCGTAAGGCCTCAGTTGTTCAGCTTGGCATGTGAGTGTTAGCAGGAAGGATAATAGATAGACACAGATAATTCCACTGTCTTTGAAATGAAATCTCAAAGATGAGCTGGAGGATACTTTTTATAAATCAAAAACTCTGAGGATTTTCGGTTTCTGTGTTATACAGTTGAATCTCTGTGTTTCTCATCTCCTGCTATTAGTTAAGAATAGGTTCACAGAAAGTCTTTTTTCCTCTTAGGAATGAGTATATTAATACTCCTCATTCTTCATCTGAAGCCTTAATCCACCATTTGTGACAACTAGGGCCTGATCAGATGCAAAAAAGAGTTTGAAAGGCCTAGGGAAAGCGGTGCAGGGCCTTGGGCTATCTCCACAGCAACCAGCTGTAGTGTAATGAATTGAGGCTGATTAGTTCAGGTTAGGTTCCCCTAGCAGCTGAGGCAGAAGGAACAAAGCTGCTATCTTAATGCCTGAGTGTTAATCAACTCAAACCTGATATATTTAAAAACTGGAAACTGTTGAAAAGTAGGATTTCTAAATATGTTTTTCTGAGTTTTTCAGGATCTGCAAGACAACCTGACCCTGAAAGCACATGGCTATTCAGCTGATTGTGATAGGAAGATGTGCAATGGAAAATTAGAGAATTCAGGGCTTTGTACATAAGTCCAAAACAATAAGTTAGGCAATTAAATTAATTATTGCCCATGGGACTGTGTGCAAGTGGTGGACCTCTCTGTATCAGTCCTCCAATCTGTATCGAAGATGCTTGTTTTCCTCCATGCAGCACTTGTTAGGATCTACAGGATGAAAGTGCTATCCGGACCTTTGGAGTTACTAGCCTTGGGATGTACATTGTCCAGCACTTAGTGTTGTGTAGTTGGGTCAAGGATGTTAAAGATTTTCCCCTAAACTACTATCAAAACAAGTGTCTTGGAAATGGAGAGCCCCATGTTCATGAGAGCAGAGCTGTGTCCTCATGGGGCACACGGCACACTGACGAGGACAAGGAGGGATAGGGAGGGATAGAGTGTCCACGCCAAGTCCTGAAATGGCCATATTCTACAAAGCGGTCCTTAGGCTTTCCTCTGGGTTATGCGCTGTCCTTTTTACTTCTTGCTGTATGATCTGCCTTTACATTGGAGTTGTTATTTTTAGTTTCCTAATGTAAAGAGCATAATGGCACCATGCAGTGTATGTAGCTGTGTACATGTGCTTTGCTAAGCTTTAAACTTCTTGATAATTTTCAACCTAATTTGGCAGAGACTGGAGGTCTCAAAATGCACTGTGAAATGAATAAATGGCCGGGTAGAAGGCAGAAATCTTACTTATATAGACAGTGAAGGCACAAGTGCTCATCTTACCAGGTATCAGATATCCCACCTATGCACGATGTTACTTGTATTCTCAGTTTATTCTTGCAGCTTTCTATTGAACTATTTCAAAAATGTCCCTTTTTCCACCCACCTACTTTTTTCTAGATATTGGCCAGCCATTGACAACGCTCTGAGACGTGCAGCTTTTGAATACAGAGTACAAATCCGGCTTCTGGTCAGCTGCTGGACCCACTCTGACCCAGCCATGCTTTATTATCTGAGGTCCCTACGTGCTCTCAACAATCCACATGCCCACATCAGTGTCAGCGTGGTACGATAAGAAACCTCATTTTGGAAAGACAGCTTGAGGATACAGGCCTCCCACTGAATTTTTAGTCTAAGCTGCCAGTTGTGTGCGCAAGTACCAGATTTTAGAGAAGCAGATTGTCCATTGTTTCAGTGGCTGTTTCAGGTCCTTGAGAAAATAAGGCCCAAGGGATAATCTTGAGGAAGCAGCTATTGCGAACTAGTAGTGATATCAAGGGATGTGCCTAAATGCAGCACGTGTGACAAGGGGTAATGGCTTTAAGCTGAAAGAAGATAGATCCAGATTAGATATGAGGAAGAAATTCTACACTTGGAGGCTGGTGAGGCACTTGCACAGGCTGCCCAGAGAAGTTGTGGCTGCCCCATCCCTGGCAGTGTTCAAGGCCAAGTTGGATGGGGTCTTTGAGCAGGCTGGTCTAGTGGAAGGTGTCCCTGCCATGGCAGGGGGGCTGGAACTAGATGATCTTTAAGGTCCCTTCCAACCCAAACCATTCTCTAACTATCCAGGCAGTAGCTTTTGCTGAGCACCATGACAGTAACAGTTTATATGACAGTCTAGTGCTCTTTTCATAGACCTTTTCCTTTAAGCATCTTAAATGGGTCTAATTACTGCCAGTTTTTTATGATTGAGATCTCTGCTGACTGCCTATACAAATGGACCTGTTTGTGAACACTAAGTATTACACACATGACATAGGCACTAGGCTGTAGTGCATCAAATGGAGGGAGGTGGTATGGAAGCTCCCGACATGATGCAGTTACCATGGCAGAGTGAAGTCACAGAACTAAGGTGAAATGCTTTTTACCAAAAGGAAAAAACAAGCAAACAAACAAAATCCCCAGAAAGTTGAGTTTGATAAGAGTTAACACAAAAAGTTAGGCATTATTGTTGCCTGCAGTACCCCTTGTGTCTGTGATCATCCTATTCTAGCACAAAATAAGAGCAGCAATCAGTGGTAAATGGAGATCTATTAAACAGCTGCCTAAAACTGCATTTAATTGTCTGCCCTGTAATGATAATAGCTGTGCCACTAATGGAACATTGTGAAGCAAACATTATCCTTATCTGATCTCAATTGCTTATCCAATTTTATGTATAGTGGAAATACTATTTGCTAGTTCTCTTGGATAAGAGTAAAATCTCTTTTATGGTACATTTAATAACAGTGTGTGACTATTCTATTCTTTCTGTACTATTCTATTCTTTGTAAATATAGAAAATCTGCATTGTCCAATCATGCAATCTGTTCCTCACTATGGTATTTCTATTTATATTTTTAATTTCTTTCTCTCCAGAAACTCTTCATTGTTCCAGTTATGAATCACACAAATATTCCTTATGGGAGAGTGAATCACAACAAATATATGGTCACTGATAAAGTAGCCTATATTGGTATGTATTCCATTATTCCAAACACTTACAGTATATTTAGATTGAGGTTGAGATAAGATGGGCTGCAATATCAAAAAAGACCCCATTTTGCCATGTAAATCAGCCTGCCCTTGGTAAAGAAGTAGAGATGTGAAAGGGAGACAATAATGTAGGTCAGGTTCAGTAAGAGATTATTTCATGTGACTGTGAACCATTAAGAACAGAGCATGACAAGTCTGAGTTCACAGCTTGTGACAAGCACAGTAGGAATTCCACAGACTGTGTGCTCGTAATGATGCAGTGATAGCTGATGCTCTAGTATATAGCATCATGCTTTAATAAAACTAAATTGCTGGGAGGAATTAATTCCACGCACTGTTTGTTGAACAGAACTCCAGGAAAGGAAATGAGAAAACAGTAATGTCAATTGCTGCTTGATTCCTGAAAGTCAGAATTATGTTTATTTTTTACTCTCTTATTAGGATCCCTCAAGAAAGGGAACGTGAAAGGGCTTTGTCATTTCAATCAGCTCATCCTACAAGCAATGCAAACCAGCAAATAGCCTAATCTTCTAATGGGCTGAGCACTTGCAGTTCCAATTGCCTTTAATAGAACTTGTTTCTTACTGAATTGTTTTTTTGAAGACAGATATGCAGATAATTTTGTTCATGTCTAAGCACCTTCTGGAATTGGAGGTAGAATTTTCTAGCTAAGGCACATACTGGGAGAAGCGCTAAATGATAAAACGTGTATTTTTTTCCACCATATTTGATCTACTGAATTCTGGTAGCTTTGGAGAGAGCCCTAGACAATGCCTGCTGCTGGATTCCCAACTTTGCCTGGTGTAAAAGCTGCCATTGCATGCTGAGCTCAGAGCAGCTCACAAGGTTTTATTGATCAAGGGTCCAGTTTCTTCTATTGTTTTCCTTTAACAAGAGAATTAAGTCCATTAGGGATTTTTTTTTTTCTTCAAACACAGAAACCCATGTCAAATGCTGACTTTTACCTCTCTTAATATCTCAATGTAGCACTCTATTCCCATATTGGTAAAGATTAGGTTTGGGCATTTCTGTTACAGGCTGTAAGGAATCAGAAGTTTATGAAGCTTCAGGGTTGCAGTTAGTACTCACTTTCCAATTGAGTGCACCCTCAGCAAGTTTGCTGCTGACACCAAGCCCTGTGGTTTGGTTGATACATTGGAGGGAAGGAATGCCATCCAGAGGGATCTTGACACGCTTGTGAGGTGGGCTGATGCCAACCTCATGAAGTTTAAC
>JASSUY010004779.1:0-60615 GCA_032466535.1 Forpus xanthops
GTTCTTATCTCAACCTGTGGGAGTTGCATTCTTTTGATTCTCCTTCCCATTTCCCCGGGACTGGGGAAGAAAAGAGGAGGGGGCTGCACAGAACTGTTTGAGGGGCCTCAAACTACGACAGAAGCTTAGCTCCTTACTGTGTCATCTCAGAGTGCAGAACTCACTGGCCTTCTATACTTTTTTACACTAACACCTGCACATTTCTGCTCCAGAACAATGCCTTGTACAGGAAATGTATTCATGTCATTTGCCCAGGGCAACATGTTTGAGCTGGCCTGTGGTGTGGGCTTTATGGGAATCACATTTGCAACTGAATGGGGCCACTGAGGTATTATCTCAAGAGAAAATTTCCTGTGGTGTTTGTCCATTGTTAGACAGACATGGACAAGTAATGTTGTCATGGGTCTGTGCTGCTCCTCTGACTCAGAAATAGCGTATCCTTTACTGAAAACAGGGAGAAAATGGGCAAAACACCTGACTCCAAATCCCCAGGGCAGTAGTTTACAAAGAGAGGCTCTTGTTTCATGTGAAGACAGCAAGGTTCCTTGCCTGCAGGCTGAAAATCATGTCCTTTGTGTGGTCTGAACATGTAAGGTAAATATCATACCAGGTTTGGAATGAAATGGTGAGCATTATGATGGTTCCTACACAGGTAACAGATGGGTTTACTCAGAGCGGCTGTGAACAAAAGCTATGTTAAGCTAAAAGTAACCCAGGGCTTTGGGGTCTGTCAGGAAGCAGCATTAGGTCAGTGTCTTTACACAGATCTGCTCCAGGTGACAGTTCTACCTTCCAGATACTTAACAATAGCAGCTTCTGATTTGTCCTGGTGAGTCCCAATGAGATCTATCTGGCTACAGCAGGGAACAAACCAGCCTAATTCATCAACAAATGTGTCTACTGTGCTGAGCATGTGGAGGTGCTCCACGCAGAAAAGCTTGTAGAAAGCTTTCTGCCTGATCTCTCCTCCTGTGGGTTTTGTAGATAATGGATCTGAACAACCTTTATTTGGCTCAGGTGGAATTTCTGTTACCACGATGCTGGGCATTATGACAACATTAATAATTCCGCTAAGTTAGCAGACATTCATAATTATTATTGCATTCATTTTCTCATCTGAAGAATGATTTTTATCGATGCTGGTGAGTGCAACAAAGATTTTGACATCAGGTGTTTTTTTGAATAAGAGATGTGGGGACTGAAGGCAATAAGATTTGCATGAAGTACAGTTTGGGAATGAGCTCTGAGGCCTTGGTGCTTTGACAAGCCCTGGGTTGATGAGTTGAGGTGTTGAAGACCAGAGGATGTGGGAGTTGTGAGAGAGACTGCAGCACTGTGATTGGACTATTTACCAATGAAATTGAACACTGTATGTATGTGCAGGTTGGGAAAGTACCGAACAAGGGGATAAAAAGGGCTTGGTTGTAATAAAGTTGGATTTGAGTCTCTGCATCAACTTGAGCCTGTGTCATGAAATGCTGCAAAGAGATGCGCATTGTGGAACATTTATTACTTAGTAGCTGGCTTTTCTTCAATTGTTTGTTTTAACAGAGGACAATAAAACTAGTATTATATATCCTGGCATAAGCCAGTGAAATGTAGAGTTTACTGAGATTTTGCTGTAGTGCAAACAGGGGAAGTTTGTAGATTCAAAGATTCTCCCTGCAGCTGTCTGATTTTTATATTAACAACTAAGATGAAGGCTACTGTGTAGCTAGTCAAGGTATTTTGAAGGCTTCTTGGCCTTCAATAGGATTTTTTTTTTTCCTTAGTTTGATAGGAGACCAATTTGAGAAAAAATATGATCTTTACTAACCATTCTATGATTCTATAATTTTGGTTTGGTTTCACCTTTGTAGTCATGCAAAATAAGGTGATATCAAAAGTACCCTTTCTGGTTTAGGGTTACAGCTAAACGAAATGAAAATAGTTGGTTTGTGCCCAGCTGAAGGTGTCTGGCTTACCTCTTGCCGACGGCATCTTCTCCACTCAGTCACTCGGCACAAGGTCACAGGGGAGAACAGTATTGTTCTGTGAATGTGCAATAAGCCAGTGATCACACTCAAGAGAGAGACACTGAGGGTTTGTTTCAGATTTGCACAAGTCTGGGTGCTTGGTGGTATCTCACAAATCATACACACCCAAATCAGATTCTGCATCATATTTATACACAAAACTATCAACCCAGAAACTTAAGTGTAATCTCTGTACAGTGACTGGTTATTAATTAACATATAATTAACTTAAGCAACTGTTATACCCTTTATGTGTGCTCAGCCTAGGTTCTTTAACCTGGGCAGGGGTCTTTTTGACTTGTGGGTGTGATTTTTAGTATGACAATGAAGACAATTCAGTTAAGGACTCTAGGACCTTTTTGTTAAGCTGGCAATGTGTTTGAAACATCTTGACTCTGTACATCCTTGTGTTCAACCTTTCCAAAATGTCTTTGATTCAAAAATGTCAAATGGTCTGTCCTAATTATTTATTACAATTAGAGAGTCCTAGGTCTGCCAAATTGTAACACAGAAACATAGAATAGTTAGGGTTGGAAAGGACCTTAAGATCATCTAGTTCCAACCCCCCTGCAAGGACAGGGACAAATGAGTTGTTAACAAGTTATCATGTCCTTGATACTATATACATCAATTCTGTGGACATCCCCCTTGTGCTCCTGCTCCTGACCTATGGGCTCACCACTGGTTCCAACCATATATAAATTTGAGGAGATAAGTGACAGGCTACTTCTACTGGGTTGATGAGTGATTCAAATAGGTTGCCTTGTAGGTCTGTCACTGAGCTGCAGTGAAGCACAGTAAAAGGACAATTTTTAAATCTGTTACTTCTTCCCAGGTGTTGGTCTAGTAGTCACACACAGCTGGGAAAATCATATAACTATTGATGGCTTGAAGTTGGCATGGATTCAGTTTTGCAGTTTTTCACAGCTAAACAGGCAAGTGGTCTATCTCTCTAATCAGAAGTTAAATCCTTATTCCAACTTTCCAGCTTTGATTGAATTCAAGCCTCAAAAGACTAAAGGCACCAAAAGTCCTTATACGTCATCCTTGAAATTGCAGAGACAGTCCTTAAACCCGGCATCTGCCTTGCTCTGCTTTGTTTGGCATGCAGAACTCTCAGAGGGGTTGTAACAGTGCTGGTGGAATATCCTAAAAACTGCGCTGCAAAGTTCTACTTCCTCTTGTGGCTATTCTGTTGCCCATGACTTGCTTCATGTGGCACAGTGGTTTAGAGGTTGTACTTGATACCTTGTTATCTAATTCTTGGTGCCTGAATACATTTCCAAATGCTGTGTTCTCGCCCTTTCTGCTAGTGATAGGCTCTTCAGATGTAGTTTGGCAGTCTCAAATCATTTGAGACTATCACACAAAATCATTCCATAGCCCAGGTTGGTGATACTGATGGATTAAAGCAAACAATGGTATGTGCTTTGAGTGTTTCAGTGTAACAGCTGCCATTGCAGCAAGGGTCCTGATGTTCACGCAATTCCAAACACATGCACAGCCAGATTAATTTACATAACTTAAATGACATAGAGAAATGTCCCTCTTAATTGCCAATTCATCTGGGAGTTTATTATTTGGTTTTCCATGCTGCATGAGAAGCTAATTTTTGACTTATTTCTGTTGCATTCTTTCATGGTGCTGCATCTTAGTTGTGTTAATTTCTTTGTGTTATTTTTGGCTTGTTTACACTTCTAATAGCTGTAGAAATGTTCATGAAATCCCTTCCAGAAGTCATAATCTGCAAATATCTACTGGAGACCAAAATGTAAAATCTGGAGTTGGGAGCTGAGGCTGGAAGCTGCTGGGCAGAGCCACTTCTGTAAATATGGGCTTTTCTTCCTTGCATTTCTTGTGTGGAGCTTCAAATGCCTCATAACTAAATAATCAGCTTTGTTTTTTGGGAGTGGAGACAATGGAAGGAGATTGTGACTAGGTAAAAGAGGGTGCTGAGAAAGCTGCAGTTCTTGGTGGTGAGATATACTGTTTTCTTCTCCATTGAAAAGGCTGCTTGGCACTATGGTTACTGCACACTCTGAGCCTTGGCTGCTCAGGAAGCTCCGTGATGGATGAGGACCTCATTGCTCCACTTGTGTACAAATAAGGAAAAATTACAATCTATTTTCCAGATCTCCAGTTTTGGTGTGAAATCACAAACAGGCTAGAGGAGGAAAAGGATGGGGTGAAACAGTGGTGCTACACACTGCAGGGGGGCTTGATCCATGAGTGCTCTGAATTGTACAGAGCCAGTCATTCCATTCTTAAGAGTTAACTAGAGCAGCTCATCTGCAGTTTGATTGCTGGCGTGTGTGTACCTCCAGGGCTTGACTTGCTTTCCCATGTCCAGTTCCCCATAAGAATATGACTTGACTTTGATTTTCTTTCTTATCTGGCAAGGGGCAGTCTTAATAGAGGTGGCTTTCCAAACTGGTACCTGGGAAATAGCAGCCAGACGGAGGTGCTGGGATTGTGGTGCATTTATGTTCTGTGGGCAGGGATTTCCAACAGCACCATCTTTCACACAGCAGTATGGAGGTTGCATGAATTTCATCCTGCGTTTGTGGATGACAGCTTTAACCATCTCAGGTTGTTAGATATGTCTGGACATAAGGTTTGCGTGGCTGATGAGACTAAGAGCAGGTCTACGCCAAAGAGTTAATCCATGAATCTCTCTGCTGCTGGCAGGAAATACTTTAAAGGAAGAAAATAATCTGTACTGGGGAAATCAGTGTCCTCTGATATGAAAATACCTCACTTCTATTTTCCTTTGAGTCTCTACAAAACCACCTTTGCAGTTAGTACTGTTTTTTTTAATGTCATGTGAATTAATACTAATGCATGTGGATTTGGCATTTTGCTCTTAAAATCACTGTACATGCAAATGGCTAGTTGTTGCTTCTGGCTGTGATTTCAGTGACTAATTAAAAAAAATTCATTGTGAAGGATTGTCTGGAAGGACGCATACTTGACAAATGATACATCTTTAGAGACCTCAAAGAAGAAACAGTACTCTCTTTAACGGAGGAACACTAGATTTATTCTGACCCTTGTGGTTTTGTCACTGGTTTAGGGCTTTATTGTTGAAAAATAAATATATTGTGTCTGTTTACTAAAAAGATTTCACTTGCTTTCCCTTTAACACATCTTTCTGAGGAATTTGGCAGCTGAAGATATTTTGGAAGCAGACTCAAAACCTAGTGCTCTCTTGCTGGGAATAATCTCCTGAAGTGCTGAAAACAGTAGGAGGTGGAATTAATAATTCCCTTCCATCTTGCTTTTTCAAGGTTAGGTGAGGCGAGGGAGATGGAGCCGTGTTGCTTTACTTTTCAGATTCAGGGGTTTGACGTCAAAGCAGAACTTGAGACAACTTCCATCACTTTGTTCGGCATTAATTGGTTTCTAGTATATCATGGGAAGTGGAGGGAACAGATTAAAGTCTAGATAATGACTGGCAACAAATCCTCCTCTTTAGAGGCACATGGAACAGCGGTATAAGTTGTTCAGCCCTCACCATGAGCTCTGTAGTTCAGTGTTTGCTTCCCTCTCTGTGTGTGGGGGAGATACCATACCAACCTTCTTGGTTTTGACAGAAGTCCTTGATGCAGTTCTGTGTGGCTAACATGTTTGGGTTTTGAGAACTTGAATTCATCTAAATCAAGACAATGCTTCTGAAATTATGATTTCACCTTTTTCCATGCTGTTCAGCAGCAACACCAGTGAGGTGAAGAGTTTTAAATTGCTCAAAGCAGTGTTTGCAGCTTCTCTTCAGAAGTGGGTTTCTGCTTCTCTGAAGGTTTGACTTCGCTTTTCTTCCTGGAAAGCTAGTGCCAGGTGCCCTTCACCCTAATGAAGTCAGATCCCTGCTGCTGTCTCGTATCAGCATGTCCCTGTCCCTGGAGCAGCATGGCTGGGGATCAGGCTCATGGCTCTCCTAGCTAGTAGAAATTCCCATCCTCTTTCCCTGAACCTTCCTCTTGGAGAGCAAAGAAGTGGCAGGCACAGCTGCTCTCTTTCGGTGAAGAAACTTTTCCTATTATCCAATTTAAACCTCCCTTGGCACATCTTGAGGCAGCTGCAGTTTCCTCTTGTCCCATCACTTGTTACTTGGGAGAAGAGACCACCTGCCTCCTTGCTCCATCCTCCTTTCAGGTAGTTGTAGACAGCGATAAGGTCCCCCTAAGCCTTCTTTTCTCTAGAGTAAACACCCCCGGTTTCCTCAGCTGCTTCTGAGCAGCCAAGGTGTAAGAAAAACGTATCTGCAATCCTCCTAAATGAAAAAACAGTAAAAACAATCCAGGTGCAAAGCTGCAGCTCCTGCAAATTTGACAAAGTGCTGTTGTACTTTTAAATAGCTCACCGTTTTATAGGCTGATAAATATATTAGATTGGCACATTCCCAGGTTCCCCCCAATCATGTGGGAGGAATTTGCAGAAATAGGCTTGTCTCCTGGCAAAATCTGCAGCACACAAAAAGGTAAGGATCCTGGTTTTCTTTGAGGTTTTGTTTTTAGGAAGGGAAGAGTTTCTTCATGTAGGGTACAGGGAGGAGAAAGCACTACAAGTTTTCTTCTGGGTGAGCGGATACTCACAGTTTTCTTTTTCCCAGTGACAACAAAACTTTACTTCATTTACCTCTGCACTGTGTCATTTCAGTCTCAGACTGTCACCCTGGACTCTGTTATCACAACTAACCATGCATGGGTTTGACAGGAGCTGAACTAACCTGATTAGCAGTTGTGTTTTCATTCATTCAGCTGTGACCCCTGGCAGGGACTGTATGAGCTGGCAAAAAGCTTTTCCCAGACATAATGAAGTATTTGTAATGCTAACCTTCTATGACTTTAGCACTGATTAGCAAAAATCAGATATATCTTCCTTTATCATCTGGTCAGTGCATATGCATGTTGGTCAGTTGGGGACAGCGTTCACAAAGGAATTTCTCAGGCTTAGGTATTGTTTGTTCCTCTGTCTCGTACTCTTCTGCTGGAAATTATGTATCTTCTCTTCTGAATAATGCTGGGATATTATATTTTTATAATGAAAACACAGGACTGAAATTAGTTTTCATCATTTTAATATGGAGTCTTCTATCTGACAGAGCTTCACCTTTGATTATTACAGGCAAAATAAATGGAGTTTTAATCCCTACCCTGTACCAATGCTGACTCACTCTGTATGCTGGAGAGGTCCTCTGAGGGTTTGCAGAGAGAACTTGTTGGGTTTTTTCTTAATGAATTACTAAAATATCCTGAAGTCTCTCTTGGAGCACATGACCTTTCCTGATAGCTGTCTACACCTGTGGGCACCAAATAAAGCTTCTGCTGAAGTGGATGGGGAAAAGAGAGTCTTATAGTGCAGTCTCAGGTTTCCAAATTGGACCAGATGGATGAATGTTAATGAGTAAATTAGTTAAGGAGGTGACCTCACCCTCATTTGGGTACTCACAGTGAATTTTGATGTCTAATTTCAGTTTCTTCAGTTTCAAGTGCTGGTTGCTGAGGGCTCTGTTCTATAGGACTCGAATTTCCCAGGGTTTTGTTTGCTTCAAGAATCCAGTTGGTCATTTTGACTCTGTGTAGTGTTCAATTGATGCCTGAAAACCCCAGGGATTTCTACTTTGTGAAGGAGATTTATTCACTAATTTATTTACTTACATTAAAGGAAGAAGCTCAAGTGTGATGCTGACAATCACTTTGTTCTATCAGTTTTTTCCATCAGTATTCTGTAGATTTAGCTTGGTCAACAAGAGCGTTATCACCTTTATCTCTTTTTTTGTTGCTGTTGTTACTGTTTGAAGGAGATAGTTACATGGTAGGGAGTAATTACCCCCCCCTCTACTTTGCAAGGATCCCACTGCCCTTATCTCTCTGCAGCAGGTACCTGGATTTGGAGGCTTTTTTAATTGCATATTTGTTAATGGGGTTGCTTAAGTGTTGAACTGTTAGCTGTGAAGAGGTTGACTTCTCTCTTCTGAGGGCAAATGCTCTACCTTGTTGTCTCAGCCCTTCCCCTTCTCCAGCAATCTAGTGTAGCCCAAAGATGAAAGGTTTGCTGTAATTATTTTTTGTGTGTAGCATCTTCTCATTTATCATGGAGGCTGCCTCTGCCCAGAAATCAGATGTGAGGTAGTCTAATGGATGGCACAAGACTGTTCCCATCCTTTGTTACTAATTTATTATGTGGTGTTGACTATAGAAACAAGAAGCTTGCAGAACCAAGGGGGCTCAGCTGGCATGGAGCAAGGTTGCAGTGCGTGTCACTGCCTGGTACTCCTGTCACCTCAGCTTGCTGTGAGCACAAGGCAGAATGAACCTCAACTATCCTGCCTGCTGATAATTTGGAAAGAAACACTGCCAGAAATCAGCAGTCTGTTAGACTTGCTGCAGAACTTACTGCTCTTGCTGGAGCGGGTCCAGGTGAGGGGTTCATCACCTGCTGCCCATCACCAGAAGCAGGTTCAGGAGGGGATGTGATGGCCTTGGCATGGAAGAAAACGTGTCTAGTGAAGGATACTGGTAGCATCTGAAACTGATGCACCAACTTAACTGTAGTGAAGTTTGGGTTTGGTAGTCTATTTTGGGATTATTTTGAACATTGGAATAAAAGAAAGCTTTGTGGTCCCTTTGACAGGACCTGGTCATAATACAGATGATTGTTTTAACAGTGATCTAATGCATTGCTGCGATCTTTATGTCAGCTTTACTTCTCTGTTTTTATTTTATAGGTATCTCAGTGATGTTGAAATGCATGTGTAAAACTTATGTAGAAAATGAGTGTTATTGCACAGTTTTCTATCCCTTTGCAGTACTGTAATAGTTCTGTTGCTGGTACATTCGGAGTTGTTTATGCAAGGCACATCCGAGGGATGTGGAAATAACGAATTTGCAGTCCTCCACATGAGCTTCGCTGTGAGGGACAGTTTTGTACCAGCCCCTTGACCAACAAGTGTAAGATCTTCATTAGTGAGATTGCGGCGCCAGTAAGAAAGCCAAGGGCACATCAGCCTCCTCCACACACTGTGTGTTTTTGTGTGAGTGCATTGTCCTTTGGGTGCAGAAGGGACCATTGCTGGCTGACCTGGCGCTGTTGGGGTAGCAGCTCCTTCCTGGCTCTTCTAATAGTTGCTGGCTGTGCTGCAGTCTAAGCAGGCAGAGGGACATTTGTCTGTGCTTACAATCTCTTGAGGTTTGCTATGGAAAGATGTATGTCATGGAAAATCCCCTACCAGCAGGCATGCTGGGATGCTGGTGCACACAAGGCAGCACTGAGAGCTTCTGATGAGGGAGGATGGGGTCAGAAGGACCTGGGCTTAACACAGGATGAGTTCTCAGACTGCATCAGAAATCAGTCCTGGTGGGATGTCTTCCTCAGGAGAGGTCAGGGAGCCAACCAATTTGTGACCCTGCAGGCATTCCATGGATCACTAATTACACTTGGTTTTGATAGACTCTCTCTTGTGCCCTGACCTGAAAACACA
Source organism: Forpus xanthops (assembly GCA_032466535.1). Lineage (NCBI taxonomy): Eukaryota > Metazoa > Chordata > Aves > Psittaciformes > Psittacidae > Forpus > Forpus xanthops. The sequence continues at coordinate 9,496 of JASSUY010004779.1, forward strand.
ATAAGCGAAATCAGCAGCAGCATAATGACAGGAACATTAAAACTCCTTGGAGCTGACAGTTGGATTGGTGATGAGTAACAAGCTGTGCTGCCTCAGTGAACCTTTCTGGAGAGCTTTTTTTGTTTCTGTTTGTTTGTTTTTTTAACGGAGAAGGTCTGCCTTGTGTTGCTGGTGTACCAATAGTGAGACCATGGATTTCCAGTGGGTCAGAGGATCAGACCCCATTGGTGCAGGGTACACACATCTTATTCCCCATTGGTAGTTTTGGCTGTGGGACCTCCGGGCTGGCTGGCATGCCCCTGTCACAGGAGGGGTGCGCACTGTGTCCCTTGCTGGCAGTCTGTGTTCTGCTGCATCACTCACCTCCCAGCTCTGCACTGCAATCTATAACGATGCTGTAGGGAGCCAGCCCTTGTATAAGGGAGGATGTTACTGAGTGTGTCTGCTTTACATTAATTCTGACAAGATTTGCTGGAGCTTGCTGTGCTACCAATTCCCCAAATGTCAGGAGCCACAAAGGTCAGTGTGGAGCAGTGCTAAGGGTTGCTGAGATGGCTGTCAGGCTTCAAGAAGTGAGGCTATCAGCAGCAGCATGCCTCAAAGGAAATGCAGCTCCCAAGGTCAGCATGGCTGCTGTGGGGTGTGTAAAGCCCGAAGACTCAGACCCTACAAGTGGTGCTACTATTGACTTAATGCCAAGGCAATAATTTGAGAGGGGATCTTCCTTTATGGGGTGTTTGAAAATGGCGTTTTGGAGAAAAAAAATTAAAAGCTACAAAGAATGCATGTGACAGACCCAGTGCTCTTCTCTTGGATGCTCCTGATGGTACTACCCCACGTTTGGCTTGGTTTTATTTTGAATTGCAGTATGAACTTCATTCCCACATCTTCCTTTCTTCTCTCCAGGCTGGAGGTGGCTGTAAACAGCATCAGATTGCTTTTGATCTGTTGACCATGTGGTAGATGGATAAAACAGTGCTCAATTTCATGAAGCCGAAACGTCAGCTTCCTTTTTTAAAGAAAAGAGCCACATCCAGCAAAAACTCTACACACTGTGTTCTCAGAAAAAACATAAACAGTGATCTTTGAGATTATTGTGAAATGGTTCAAAGAACTGTTGTGAAATTCAAGGGCACTGGATGTATCACTGAACAGTTTCTGGTACTAGCTTCTGGGGATACAATATCACGTCTGTAGTCTTAGGTTAGCTACCTAGAAACATGACACCCAGCTTTGGGTGAAATACCTTCTCAAAAAGCATCATTTGGTTTGGATCCTAGGTCTGCTTTAAAAGGGATCAAGCTTATTATCCAAGCCATGTTTTAACCAGAAAGATTATGGTGACAGTGAAATTAGTCTGTCAGAGAGAGACTGGAAATGATAAATGCAAACTGAATATACACTGAGAACAATTACTACCAAAGCTCAAAGCTATGCTATGAATCCAATATAGGTAGTTTTTCAACATATAGATTAAAAATCAGGCAAAGCTTCATTCAAAGTTGGCTTGTGACACAAGTTATGAGTAAGGTGCTGAGATCTCCTATGCAAAGCAATTCAAGCAGATCGTGGTATGGCTCTTTGGCTTTTCGCCTAACATAAGCTACTGAAGTTGTATATTATGTTTATTTCCTGCAAATCTACATCACCATGAAATTAATGGGGCAAATCTTGGTATAATTTGTTCAGTTGCTGTAATTTTTAGGCTTCCAGTTTTGTTCACTTAACAAATTCTTAATTATCTCAGGGCAATTGAAATGCTCTACAAATCTTTGTGCTGTCAGGATTATTTCTGTGAATAATGTACGACCCTGTCTCCTGGGAGTCTATCTATATTTGAAAGGTTTGCTAATGTCATCTTTTCCACTGCACATACACAGATTTATAATTTATGGCAGCCTTTCAGAACATGTGCCTGACTCCAGAGCACCCAGCCAAATGTTGCTTCCAGTGCACTGAGGCAGTGGCTTCCCTGGCTTGTCATGCTGTTGTCTGTGGGTCTATTAGGGGAGCATCATCCAGGTTCATTCAGGAAATCCTTGGATCCCCAGGTCCCAGTATCAAAAATTGAAATGCTGGGAGCTGTTCCACCTGTGAGTCCAGTCTCTGGAGGGAATATTAGAAGACTCGTTAAGGGATTAGAACAGCAGTGTGTCTCTGTAAGATGGGTGTGAACGTTACTGGTTTCCATTCACAAGCAGATGTCAAAATGTTTTTTGTCAGTGTATATCAGCATTCCTGAAAATGGGAACCAACCATATTTCCTCTAATTAATGTCACTCAAAGCTATTATCCACCTAAACCCCTTTGACAAAGCTCTGCATGTCACTCACAGAGAAACATTCATTTCCATATTTCCACTTGAGCTATTTGACTACTTGACTGCAGTTTACAGAGAAATGGGAAGAAGCTCCCCTGCCATGGGTTCTCTGCAGGGTTCCTCTCTTCAGAGTTCTTTGGACTTGGAGACAGAGGATCACTCATGCCTGTGAACAAGACTGCAGGTTCAGTGAGCTTCCAAAACTGGGAAAAAGTGGATTCTTCCCGTCACTTCCTACTCCTGTTCAGCACCTTCACTCTACTGATGTGCATGTAGCACAGTGAGGGATTGTGTTACTAAAATAACAGATAAGAAAGATCCCAAATGACAAACACACAGGAAAACAAATGGGGAAATGCTTGCAGTTGCTGAGCAAAGTGTCTATGTTGTTTCTGAGAGTTGCTAAGTTGTGATATCCTACATCTCTACACTGGTGAGCATGGTGAGAGCTGTGATGAATCCAGCCCTGCTGCACTGCAGATAGTGATGACCTGGGACAGTTTCAGTGCCTGATGAGCCTGGAAGCCTCTGCTATGCCTGTTTTTGCTGATGAGCAGCATGTGTCTATACCAATGCTTTCTGTACCACTCCGCCATACTTGACAGGGCTGTTGGTGGCTGACATGCTGACCAGGCTCTTCATCTTCACAGCTTGTTCTCGCACACCACTCTTGGCTGTGCTTTCTCCTCTCCATGGTGTGTGAGTACCTGATGGCCTGACTGCAGAAATGCTGGATACTGAGAGCAGAAAACAAAAAATGCTGTAAGTTAAGATGAAAAAAATCCTTCATGTTTTGTTTAAAAACAAAGATTAAGAATAAAACTTAGATGATCCCCTGGCTTGGTCTGGGATTTGTGGGTGTGCTGCAGGGTGTGGATGCTCTAGCACTTTTGATCCATGATGCAATGTAAAAGAGCTTTGCTTTCAATCTCAGAGTTGTTTCATGAACTCTTGAGTAGGAAAGACTTTGTCAGGAAGCTGTCACTGATGCCTGTCAGAGGATTAAATGGGGAGAGGCTGGGAGTAATGGCCAGGCTGAGGCTGTGCTCAGGACAGGCAGCAGAACAGGTACAGGTTGTGTGAGGTGGCACTTGCCTTCTGTTAGAAGGTGAAAGCTGGTGTAGAGGACAGTATTGTTAGTGTAGTATCTCAAACTGGTGTTTGGGCTCCTGGACATGTTGAGGGGGGCAGTGGCTGAGACCCAGCTTGCTGATAGCTAAAACCCCAGAGGTTGTATGAAGGGCTCTGAGTGGTCAATATGAGCTCAGTGAATGTAGAAAGACTTTTGTTTTTTTTTTTTACTAGACATGCAAAAATTTTTCAAGCTTTTTGTGCTAACCTTGTATAAGCAGATGAGTCTCAGATATCCATACTGGATCATCACTGATGAAGGGAAACCCTCTTTTCATCGCTTTGGGAAGAGAAATTGGATGGAGACTGCTCTTTGTCAGTCTCAGGAAAGCTATTTGTATAGATTATTCAGCCTTTTACAAATCATCATTCATCTGTTTTTTGTTGTAAAAGTGTCTTAATGCTGTAGCTATTTTCTTCTTTAATTCAGGAGCAAGAATATAATCTAATTGCCTGATTAAGAGTCAAAGCACTCTTGATTTCATCTCCATCTCTTCTGGTATCAGATATGAAGCTCATTATTTTTTGAGAAGAGACTCCTGTTTAGGCTAATCCATTGCAATTAAGCATTGATCTAAGTGCAATTTAGATAATGTAGGACAGACACTATTTTTAAATGAAGCTCTTCATCAGCACGCTGGCCTCCATTTCGGTATAGATTCTGTTCATAAATAAGGTGTACCTTGGTCTGTCAGTCACATGTTATGGATTGCTCCCTCCTAACTCCATTAATCTCTTGAGCTCAGGATCCTGTTTCCTGTAGCTGATGTACCATGCAATGTGAAATGTACACACTTTTAGTTAAACAATTACCTATACCATGGTTTTAATGAGTTTGTTAGACTTTGGATATAGAAGAATTCATGTCTGAAGTAGTCCATGCCTCTGATCCACTGGCTCCGGCCTCCCACGGGCTTTGGAAAGACCTCACTCTCTATACTGCTGCATTTCAGAAAACTAGACAGTTTGAACATCATAATTCATGTATTTCTTCACAAATACATTGACTGGTGATGCTTTTTAAGACACAGGAATGCTCTGCAGGAGTGGGCTCACCCAGAGCTCATGTTTGGAGTGCTTGGTGAGCTTCATCTAGGACTCCTGCTTTGGCCAGGATCAGTTTCTTGCAGAGCAGGGCTGTACACGGGCTCTTCTTTGGGCCACTTGCTGAGGAGTTCACCACTGTTGTCACACTCCTTAAACCCAGAGTGAATGGATGGCTAAATCTCAGTGCAGCGCTTCGAAATGTGTGAGTGGGCTAACAGGTGAAGGGAAAAATAACTTATCACACTTCTTGCACTGCAGTGTACCCAAGAAATACAGATTTAATAGGAAGGAAATTTAAGGTTTAGCATTTTATTAGTGTAGTTAAAGATCTGCCACACCAACTACTTTACCTGAACATGAGTGGCAGACGTTGCTGTATCCATGCTCAGCAAAGAAGAGATTTAAGGGTGGATTAAAAGCTTTAAAAAATAACATGATAATATTGCAGACATCAAATCCATACTGGAATAGATTTCCAAGGAAAATATATTGAGTGATGTCTACATCTGAAGTCCCTCAGTTACTAAAATTCCCCAGCAAGCAGGGCTGAAACTAAATCCCAGCACTTCAATTTTTCCAGCCAGCGCAAAAAAAAATCTCTGCTGCCTTCTTTCCATGCCACTGGTTGTGTCTTTTCTGCTTTATTTGACCTGTGCTTCTGGTCTGTAAAGCCAGCCTTAACAGCTTCCATTCTTCTGGGGCCAATATAAAATGACTTTGATCCCTTGCTTAGGATTTTTTAATCCTTAATTTGTCTTCATTTGTCCTTTTAAACCCTTTTTTTGGATGTTCATGTTCTAATTCTGTAGCTCTACAGAGATTGGTATCCTGGTGCTTTTAAACAAAGTAAAGCACTCAGTCTTAATTTAATAGCAGAGACTTGGAGCAGAGTGCTCTGTCCACTCTCTGCTCATCACCTTGATTGCTATCTGGCGGATGTCATCACTGAGTGCTATCTCTGCCTGCCACAGCCACAACCTACACTTTGTCTTGGGTCAGACAGGGTTGGTTTTTTTTTTTAGTGTTATAACATGTTTCTCAGTCACCAAGACCTATCTGATTTTATATAATTTGTGATTTCTGTGTCTGATACTGCACTGATAATTTCTGTAGGCCCCAATGGCCATGGGAGCAATGGGAAGGCAGAACCACGAAGCTGGTAGTGTCCCATCAGCACACAGTGTACATAGAGGTCGAGACGTGACAACTTTTATATAGAGTTCATTCACTGGGTGAATCATCAGCACTTGCTATCTCATCGTAGAATCGCAAGACAGTTTGGTCTGGATGGGAACTTAAAGCTCATCTAGTTCCACCACCCTGCCATGGGAAGGGGCATTTTCCATTCAAAGTGTTACATTATGGGAGCAGCCTTAAGTGAGGAGGTAATCAGATCTTCAGCATACACAGATGTGCAGCACCACTTAGCACTCTGCTTCTCCTAAGGAGGCTTTTTCACCCCCAGGTCCTGTTCTCTATTTCTGTTGTCTTCCCTGCTGGTGCTTAGGGGGAAATGACGCAGATTGTAAGTCACAGCAAAGGTTTTTAGAGGCTTCCTTCTCTCTTTGCTGGGCAGCCTATGTTTCCAAAGAGCCACATCTTACTGCTGGCATGGGCTCCTCACAGCTTGACCATCCCATCCAAACCAGGCACTAGAAAGAAAGGCATAGTCTTGCTGTTGCAAGATGTGGACCAGAACTAAAACAATTCTGGAAGCACTGTCCACTTGGGTGATACCTCCAGTGGTCAAGTTTGGTCAGAAAAACCTCAGCCAGGATTGTCATTAGGCCAAAAGTTGTCAGAGACTCAACTGGGGTGGGATGAAATGCCAGGCTGCTGAGAAACCCCTTGCTGGGCAGTGATTTAAGCTATGGGGCTTGGGGATATGGGTGTCTCCAAGGCTGTGCTTTGCTAACATGAGTTTTGCTTGTAGTATTTTGAAGAAGAGAAGAAAAAAAACATCATTTGACAGCTGCAGTGTTGTTGAGAAAAAAGGTTAGGAAAGGCTGCAGTACTGCTCCTGGAGTGACAAATGACACTTGTCACCACTGCAGTCAGTGATGTCCCAGCGTGCTCCTGGGGGACGCGGTTGTTGAACCCAGGCAGGGAAACAGGCTGAGAAACTGTAGGAGCCCAAGAAAGGCAGCCCAGTGATAAGAAGCTTTTGTTTTCCAGATGGAAGTAATTTTACTTACCAATTCCATTAGCGAATACAAGTATAATGCAGAACAGGTAGGATTCATGGTTATGCTGATATGAAACGTGTGGAAATAATGATTTTGTGACTACAGTGAATATAAAGACAAGTGTGAAGAAAGATACTTGCCTGAGATCAGCATTGGAGATTCTTCCAAAGCCATAGCTAGGAGAGCTGCTCCTGGGGAAGAAACATTCTTCCGTTCAGCAGTGATTCTGAGAGGATGCTACACATCTGAGATGGATGCTCTGCAGGAACATCAGTTTAAAGGGAGGAATGCAATCTGGATCCTGTCCCTCTTTGTATGTTAAAAATATTTTTTTTAAAAGCCGTAATCTTCTCGACATGATCATCTTACCTTAGTGTGAAAAAAGTAAGGGTTCCTCTGTCCTTTTACACGTGGAAAATCCACATCTATCTGTTTCCTGACCAGTTATCTTCCACAGTCTATGTAAAGCTAGACTGAGCTAAGGTACTAAGGTATCTGTGCTAAGCTGGGTGAATACGTTCTTGATGGTTTTAGTTCTATTTTTAAACATTCAGATGTGCTTTTATCTGTCCTTCATGCTCTAAACTATGCCCTGGCTGGCTGATGAAGCGCTGGACATCTACTGGATAGCAGTTCAGCGCAGTTGCAGATCAGTAGGATGGGTACCTCTTACGCACGTTCAGTCTTTTTATCCTGATGTTTAACAAACATCAAGGTTTAACAAACCCTTTAATAGTTGCTTGAAACACAAACAAACTCACAATACAGCTTTTCTCCAAATTACAAAGGTAAAAGTACCCTGGTGAAGGTGGAGCACCCAAAGAGGAACTCTGTAAACTGTCTTATTTTTGCTTCCAAACTCCTTTTTCTTTTCTCCATACAGCAAATGTGGTTTGCTGGTTTTGGGTCTATGCAATTGAGTTTGTGATTTCAGGGATTTTCTAAGAGAATAACTGAACCGACTATTCATAGTGTTCTCACAGAACATTGGTGTTTATGCTTTTTAGGAGCAAAGATTAGATTAATGACTTTAAATAAAATACTATCAAGTCCCACAATGCCACAAATGTCTGTGTTACGGTGGTTGATGCTGGCTCAGGACATGGTGCTATTTTGTGCTTTTTGTAGGTCAGATTGGCCACTGCTTTTCTTTGGCTCAGAGCTGTGCCAAGCTCTCTCTCCTACCTGTACACACAAACATGCAGCACATCATGTAACAGACTTTCAGTAAAAGAAAACAACAAATAGAAGAAAACAAAAGAAAAAAGGAAATTGGAGCTGTATTGCAATGTGATGAGACATTGGCACTGGTTTCCCAGAGAAGCTGTGGCTGACCCATCCCTGACAGTGTTCAAGGCTAGGATGGATGGGGCTTTGATCAACCTGGTCTAGTTGAAGGTATCCCTGTCCTTGGCAGAGGGATTGGACCTATGTGGTCTTTAAGGCTCCTTCTAATCCAAGCCATTCTACTATTCTATGATCTCTTGCAGTATCTGTGGCCAAGTTATAATTTTATTTGCACTAGGCAGCAGTACCAAACTTCACCTTCTAATGGCAGCTCTTTCTTTTTAGAGAGTTAGTCGGCTCCAGTGTTGCAGAGGAAGACAGATTTCATCCTCCAACTCTGTTTCAAAGGGTATAGAAAATCTGTGGCTTTGTTGCATATATGTATTTATCCATGTGCAACTTTACAAATATTAATTATTTCACACTGAGGAAAGTGACTGGTTCAGCAAGTGAAAGGCGTGTTGTCCCCTGTGGTTGCTATTTGATGGGGTTAAACCTCAACAGACAGCAGCTAAGCAGTGAAGTCACTGGATCCTTTGAAGACTCTCTATCTAAAGCACAAGATTTTTGTCAGATCTGCTCCCAGCACCTTCCAGTGGGTTGGTTCAGGGGCTGTGATGTGCCCATTGCCATACAGGCCCTGCTCTTTGTGCCAAGATTTAAAAGAAAAAATCTTTTAAGTGACTATTGTTAAATTTTGGTATGTCTATGAATGCTCCTGCAGGAACATGTGTATTCTGGGCAGGTTCTTGCTTTTTCTCTTTTCCCTCTTTTTTTTAAACCAATAATATTGTTGACTTGCTGAATTAATTATATCACCATGTCAGTGGGGCTGTACTAAGCAATATCAGGGGTTTCACATGAGGTAAATCAGCAGTAACTGGCTGGCATGCCTAGCATCATTTTATTGGGAACCCCATTTGTTCTCCAAAACCACAGTTATCTGTGTCTTTGGGCTCTGTGCTGTTTCTGTCAGCTGCAACAAATCCTTAATCCGATCTAAGATTTTCTGTGAGGGATGGCATCTTACTATTGGATTTGAAATTATTGTTCCAGGGTTTTCCTGTTCTTTCTGGCAGTTTATTACAAGCAGGAGGTAATTATTAACAACATACATGTTGTACATCATCCCAAGAAACAAAATATTAAAAGGCTAGGATAAAGAACGACAATAAAATTTACTGCGAGTAATGTTCATGCAGTGGATTAGCTCCATACTGGGAAATATTTTAATCTGAATTGTGGTCACGTTTTAGCTAGCTGCAGGGCTGCCTTAGCAGCAGTTGTGGTAAAGTGAGGCAAATAGCAAATTTAGGACTTAAAATGAGCTTGGAATATGCGTGATGATTTTGTTTGTAGGGTTTGGTTTTTTTTTGCATAGGAAACATGGGTTTATGATAGGCATGGAGGGACAGGATGACATAGTGAGAAGTGTTACATTCCAGTGAATTGTTTAATGGTTAAGAAGTGTTAAGCGACATCTCCAATATCCTTTGCACTCTGTTACTACTGACACGCTCTCTGGCTTTAGGTAAATTGCTAAACAGTTTTGCCTTTGTTCTCTGTACAATAAAAAAGATTTTTAAAGTTCTTTTTCTGATTCTTAAGTGCTAAGAAAAGTATGAGCTAAAGGCTGAAAGGAAAATAATAGCTATATGCATAGTACAAATTCTAAGATCAAGTCGCAAGCAAATGAAGCTCACTGCAGTGGTATTTGGACTGAGGAGATCAGTGTACTTTCCATGGAGTCAGCACTCGCCTGGTGTGTGAAGGGAGTCTCTGACACCAGAAAAGTGTTTTCACATTAGAAAAAATGATGAGCAGTTAACAATATTTAAATAAAGCAAAACACTTTCCTATTTCCAGTTGCTAAGTCAGTATCTTAAATATCTTTATTATCATCACTTTAATATGAGAAAGTAATGGTGAAGATTGATTAATTTTTTCCTCTTTTACTATTTCAAATTTACTTTCTGGTTTTAACAACCTTCAACTTTGAACAAAAAACCTGTTTTGAACTGATAAAGATCTGTTTGAACTGGGGATTTTCTCAAAAAGGAGGATAATATGAAAAAACAAACATAAGCTTTTTGGACCTGATCATTTTCTGAGAACTGTAATTGTGAACCTGAAGGACTTGGCCGACTTGATCAATGTGCAAAGCAGGATCATGTACTTTCCCTCAGGCAATGTGAGGACTTCTCTAACCAGCAATGGGACTCCACTGGGTTGCATATGGGGGCCTGCAGCCTCAGCTGCCTACTTATACCTTCTGTCTCTGTGTGCATCATTACCTGCAGTTCCAGGCAGGCAGCTGCCTTGCTTGGTCAAGGTGGTGAACTCAGTCTTGGGGTTGTCTATGCAGAATCACAGAATCACAGAATGATTTGGGTTGGGAGGAACCTTAATGACCATCTAGTTCCAGTCCCCCTGCCGCAGGTAGGGGCATCTTCCACTAGACCAGGTTACTCAGGTGTCTCCATAGGAGAGATGCTCCAGCCTTCTGATTGTCTTCATGGCCTCTGGACTCATTCCAACAGGTCCATGTCATGTGGTACAAGAATGGTGCAAGGGAATTGAGGGGGGAAAAAAGCAGTATGTTATTTTTTTCCTTGGGACTATTACCATCTCTACTGTGTAAACTGATCCCACCAGTGCCCCTAACACCTCAGCCTGAAAACCACTTTCAGTTGGAGAGGTTACTCTTAAGCATAACAGGAGGTTTATCTAATAAAATATGGAGAACATGCATATTATTATAATACAAAAATGTGCAATTATGTCTTGATCACAACTCAGGGATTGTATGTTTTTAATGAAAGTGAACATAGTGTGGGAAGCAATAAAAATGAAGATAGCTACAGAACTGAAAATGTAATACATATGATAAGACACATAAATCTATTGGAAAAAATAAAGCAGAATTAATTATATTTGAGTACCCAGAGGGTGAATAAAAATCGTAAAGAATTAAGAAATAAAAAATTCATGCTTTAATTAGAATTTTGCATAATAAAATTAAAAAAAAGGTGTTTTCTGATAACATCCAGAGTCTTTTCTAACAGAAAACAGTGATGGAAACAGGGAATGTTAATTATGCACCAAAGCCTTAAGGTATGAAACCTATACACAAACTTGCAAAGGAGATTAAATATTCAGTTAGGCTTATGTGAAAATCTTTTAAGTTTTCAATGTTTCATATCCAAATTACAAAATAAACAAAGAAAAAAAATAATCTAGAGAGACAGAGCAGTGCATTATTTATTTAGACATTTAATGAATAACAAAATAGTATTTCTATACAAGCTGTAGGTAAGCCACGGGATACTTTCATCACAGTCATATATATGCAATATTAGAAAACAAGCAGATAGTCAACAAGGGGAAATCTGCCCAATTCCAAAAGAGCCAGTCCTTGGTGCAGAGCTTGCTCACTGTTGCATTCTAGGCCCCTCATACAGGGTCAGGGTATGGAGAAAAACATGCAGGTGAGTTTGTCCTGGGCTCTTTAGTTCAAAGAACAATAGCTGATGGTGAATCTGTTGGGCTATGTCCTGGTATAGAGAAAGCAACAGTACAGGGGTATTCCCAGCTGCTCCTTTGACCCACACAAGGCTGGACAAAGTTGCTGTGGTTGTGCATTTTGCAGCTCATTGCAGCCTCTCTCATATTCTGTTTTATATTATTTACCCATGTTTCCCCTGCTCAGCTCATCTTTGTTTCTGTGGAAGACCCAACTGTGATTACTATGAGAGCTATCCAGATGTTGGACTTTGATCTGGATATTCATCACTATCAATTTTGTCTAGGCTTTATCAATGGTGAGATTGGTGGCCTGAAAATATTTTGAAGCTGAAGGTCCAGGCAGAAACTGCAATCATCCTCCTCTGAGTTCCTCTCTCACATGTTTGTATCCAAAGATCATAGAATCATAGGATGGTTTGGGTTGAAAAGGACCTTAGAGAGCATTCAGTTTCACCCCCCTGCCATGGGCAGAGACACCTTCCACTAGACAGGTTGCTCCAGCACCTGTCCAACCTGGGCTTGAACACTGCTAGGTATTGGGCAGCCATAGCTTCTCTGGGCAACCTGTGCCGGTGTCTCACCACCCTCATAGGGAGGAACTTCTTCCTAATATCTAATCTAAATCTCTCTTCTGTCAGTGTCCTATTCATCCATGCCCCTGTGTCCTATCCATACATGTCCTTGTTAAAAATCCCTCACCAGCTTTCTTGCTGGCCCCTTTAGGTACCGAAAGGCTGTTTCAGAGTCTCCATGCATCCCTTTTTTCTCCAGGCTGAACAAGCCCAGTTCTCTCAGCTTGTCTCCCTATCAGAGGTGTTTCAGCCTCTGATCATCTTCTTATACCTTCTGTGCACTTGCTCAAACATGTCCACATCCCTCTTGTGTTGAGAGCCCCAGTGCTGGATGCAGTGCTGCAGATGGGGTCTCACCAGAGTGGAGTAGAGGGGGAGAATCACCTCCCTCGACCTGCTGATCATGCTGCTGGTGATAACGACAGTTGATGCTGGCAATGGACAATCCTTGCCACCAGCCTGGCCTGGCCCACAGCAGAGGCTGAGCGCTCTGACCTTGCAGATAATAGCTGTATTCCCACCATGACTGGCTTCTGGCTCATTCTTTGGGGACTGGGTGCTGTTCTTTCCCCTAGTATTGAGTTGTGTATGAATGGACAGCAACAAGTCGTTAATTATTGTGTCGCCAAATGTGGGCCACCTTGAAACTCTTCAGGGCCATTTTGGGGGGAATTTCTGTGAAGTCTCATCCTTATGTAGATCAGTACGGAATATAGGGTTAGAGGAAGGAGGACTGCACTGGCTGTTGTGGGTTGGAAAAAAATGTTGAAAAAGGCAGTTGCTTTGAACTATTTTGGCTTTCAATATCAGGTAGCTCTAATTACTCTGTATTTGCATGCCTGAGCAAGATACTGGTGACATAAAGAGTCAAAAGCAACAAACATCTATATTATTGCTGTGTCTTCCTGCTCTTAACTGAGTAGGATATAACAGTAAATAATGGGATATGCGATAGAGTGAAGTGTGAAAATCACTGCCCTAAATTAAATTGGTGCTGTATAGACAAATTGCATGCAATATGAAACATGAGTGCTACCATAAACTTATCCTGGTAATGGGACTTGGCTGTGGCTGTTTCTGCTCTGAGTTAGGGATAGATTGGGTTAGCCCGCAGTCTTTTTCGATATTAGCGTGTGTGATTTGGTAGCATCTGAAAACTGCACCAAAAAAAAAAAATAGTCTTTGGCTAACCTGGTCTAATTCAACCGGTGATAACTGTTTGCAATTGATGTCATGTAAGCTGTGCACACGCTGCTGTTACGAGCGGTAGCCATGGAAACCTAAAATTTAACATATCCTGTGTATGGGGATGAGTTTGTTTTAGTGTTTGCATAAATCTGCTTAATTGCTGTCTTTGGGGCTAATTGGCATCCAGAATGAAGAGGGTATTTGTTATGTGGTATGCTTGATACAAGATTAAGAAATCATGCAGTAATGATAGTACTATTAGCAGTGATATTAATAACTATTGTTATACTTAAAGCTGCTTATATATGAGAGAGACAAGTCTTCTATATTATTTGCAAATATTCACAGAATCACAGAATGATTTGGGTTGGAAGAGACCTTAAAGATCGTCTAATTCTGATCCTCCTGCCATGGGCACAGACACCTTCCAGTAGGCCAGGATGATGACAGGTGGTGGATGTGGCATGGAGAACATGATTAATGTTAGAATTGTGGTCAAAACATTTTGGTTTAGTAATCAGTGCCCATCCTTCTATTAAGAATTGGTCTTTTAGAAAGGGGAGAGGGAGCACAGGTGACAGCTGCAGAGCAGAGGTGGGCAGGATGCATTGCAGCCCTGGGATGAGGAGGTGTTTGCTTGGCCTGACCTGTCGTTTCTTTGGTTTGGGGCATACAGTAGGATGTGTGATGCTTTTCCATTCTCATCTGCAGATATGCATCCTGATGCACATCACACCATGTTGAATGGTGAGAGGGAGAGTGTTGGCCAAGTGTTCACATAATATTCTCTGTAGAGTTTGAGAGTGGTTCTGTCTTCTGCCTGCATCCACAGCACCATCTCTCCCATCTGCTGATATGCACCCAGATTTTTCCAGCCTTTGCTGTGGGTTTCAACCCCTTCAAATTTAAGATGCTTTCAAGTGAGTATTTTCAGTGGAAACATTAATTGGTCAATTATAGTAACTATAATTACGTGCTACCAAAGTACTTAAGGAAGAGGAGAGTTCAGTGTTTGCTGAAGTACACAGTACCTAACCATTAGAAAGAAAAATTTGAACGAGAAAACATCTTCAATTTAGGTCCATCTCTATTTAGAAAACTCTTTAGGACTTTCATGTATCTCCTAGAGCAATTCCTGTTAATGGAAACAGAAGAGCACCAGAGGTTCAGATCTCTTTTCTACTTCTACTCCCCTTAACTGTGTTCCCCAGCTCTGTGCTGTGCCTGGATCCAACAGGACACCCATCAGCCAATGTAATTTTCTCCTTATGCCCTTGAAGCACAGTTGTGCTCCAGCTCTTCTGAATTCCCCAGATTTTTACTGCATATGTGTCATGGGTTCAGCAGCAGCAGTCATTTTTCCACTTTAAGCAGTAGTTGGTGTAGCATTGTGTTTTGGATTTTCAGACTACATCAGTGTTTACAGTTATGGCTTAGAATGTTTTGGTTTGACCAAGGACTTTCCGAGTTTCATGCTCTGCCAGGGAAGAGGGAAGCCTGCAAGAAGCTGGATGGAAGCGGAGAGAGGACACCTGACCCAAACTGACCAAAGAGGTATTCCATACCACAGCATGTCATGTCCAGGAGGTAGAGAGGGAGAGGGCAGAGACCCGAAAAGATGGTGGTGCAGGGGGGTGTGCATGGCGTGGCAGGGATTTGGTGTGAGGTGATGGGGTGCACTGTGTAGTTGAGCTTGGTATCAGGTGATGGGGGGGCACTGCATGGCGTGACTAAGTATCAGGGGAAGATCTATTGCATTCTTTTTCCTTGTATTTCTCTTGTATTATTATTGGTGGTAACAGTAGTGATTTATGTTATACCTTAGTTACTAAACTGTTCTTATCTCAACCTGTGGGAGTTGCACTCTTTTGATTCTCCTCCCCATCCCCCCAGGACTGGGGGAAGAAGGAGAGGGGAGTGAGTGAGAGAGCGGCTGCGTGAGTTTGAAAGCCTCAAACCACGACAATATGTTACTGCAGTGCAGCAGTGAGCATGGGAAGAAAAGTGGAATAGGAGTGTCCAGGTAAATTTGTTTTGGTTTCTGGTGTATAAGACCAACTGCATTCCTGCCTTTATTTCCATTTGAGTTGCTTCCTGCAGGGAGAGGTGTCGCAGCCAAGCATGTTGCCCAAAGATTTTGCTCTGAAAGGGAATAGATTACCTGTCAATTCTAATTTGATGTGCAGCTGTGTAACATTTTCAGCTCACCTGGGAAGATGGTGTAGGAGATACTGCACCAGCAAATACTTCCAAGGTAAGTTTTGAGGAGATATCTAGAAGTTTTCAGAGCAGTAAAGACTTTTGCTTTCTACATAGATGATGCAATATTTTGCTCAGCAATAGTTTCTTCAATAAGATCAGAATGCATCTGGAGAACATTAAAAAGAAAAGAAAATAGTGAGGGATCAAATTCTTGAAGCAACTGTTGTGTTATCTTTCTAGGAATCACATAAAGAGAATGACCTTCAGCTGACTATAATTGAAACTTTGCATCTCAGAATTGGCCTTTAAGGAATCATTGAGCTGGAGCAGTTTACAGCAGTTGTTCACCCTGCAAGAGCACAGAGAATATCTCCATTTAAGCACTGGACTCCAGGAAATACTGGACCCTGAGCAGGCTTTGCAGGATTGCGATGCTCACAATGGGCTTTGCACCACAAATGGGGAGTTATTCCAAATAGACTGTTTCTATTTTCTGAGTTTTTCATGAGTGTTGCCTTCCCAGTTTGAACTGTGTTTTAGATTGTTGGAGCATGTAAAGAAGGCAGTTTCAGCAAAATGGGAGAGTAGTTTGTCCTTGACCTCTCAATCCTGATCCTCAGGGGGGACCTACAGTACAGCTTCCAGGAGTGGAGTGGAAAACAGCTCTTAGCTCTGCGGGAGATGAAAAATTGAGATCTGTGCCAGTATTGCTGCCTGATACAGACATACAGACCGTATATTAGAATCCTCCATTGACCCCCCCTGCTGCTAACCCTTCATGCTACTGTTCAGGAAAATTTTCCCTTGCTAAGATACCCCTTTGAAGTTGCTTAATTACATTACCATACTTAACTAATCCTGAATATTGCCTCTCTGTTTCTTACCTGAAGAAGGACCCAAGTGTCTGCACTAGTTGCTGTTGAAAAGGTATTTTATGCTTGTGCAATGCATCCCTCTCTCCTCAGGGATGTCAGGGATCTGCAATCTGGCACTGTTGGGCAGGGAAAAATGCCATGGGAGTTACTGCCCTGCCAAAGGTCAAGATGACATCTTTCAGCACTGCTTCTATTTTCTGGTTAAAATACAATCTCTATTGCATTTATAACACCTAAAAAAAGAAAAAAGCCAACTTTGTCTTATAGTCTTCAAGAGGACAGCATCCTATGTGTCCCTTCAGGGTACCATTGTGTTGCAATCAGTGTGTTATCACTCCATTGCCTGTCAGTCCATGTATCTACAAATGCACATCTGGTTTATGAAATGCTTGTTTGAGGGTCAGCTCAGAAGATACTGATTGACTGTTGGGGAATAGAAATGACACAGTTGTTATGTACTCCTAGAATTTCCCTGCTTGATCAGAATATTCTTGATTATTTCTGCTATATATACTGTCTTTCATCCCATCTTCCTTCTCAGTAAAATTACAGGAAAAAAAAATCTTGAAGTCTGGGCACCTTTTCACCTTCCTGCCTGTACTGTAGGTCCCAGCAGCCTCAACTGCACTTAGATCTAATTTCCAGTCCTGTCAAATTTCCAGTGTCCACAGTTATTGTTCCTTGCTGGTTGTATCCTTACCATAAGCCATCATCTTCATCTCTGCAGCTATATTCTGCCTCCTTTCAAAGGCAACTTTCTCTTAAAATATGTTTTTTTCCTTAGCTTTAGTTGGAATGAGAAAGTGGGAGCCTGTGATGGGGAGAAGGAAGGGCTTGTACATTTTCTCCTTTCATATTTCGAATGAGCTGTCTTTCTGTTCTGCCATAGTTGTTCTTTGCAAGTCTCAGTCTCCACAATGGCAGAGTCTGCTGCATCTTCTTGGAAACTGGCTGTGTCTGAGGAATTTGAAGCATGCAATGAAAGAAGGAGAGGATGTCTAAGAAAGGAGTTTCTTGGGTTTTCTCTAGTCCATAGTCAGGATTTACCACGGATGACCAATGAACTGAGTCAGCATGCAAATCAGCAACCTATCTTTGTGACCTCTGTTTGCTTACTCTCTCTAGTAGTTGTTGACTGACTTATTTGCTAAACACCCAGTGGTGTATCCAGTGTGGTGGGAGACACTACCAAAGCCAAAGATCCCAGGGCTGTTCCAGGAATTCAGTGATCCTTCCAGTAGCTTCCCATTAATAATAAAAATGCTGTTTCAGGTTGCTTCCAGCCTTCCAGAAAAATAAATGCTTGTGTGATGCAAAACGTGTGATGCATAGTCCTCCGATTGCTTTCTGAATGCAAATTTGAACAAAGGGCAATACAAAGAAAGCAACTGTATGAAGCAGGCAAGAGCTGAACTGCTATGATAAGAAGCAAAGGAAGAATCAAGAGATTATGACAATTCTTGTAATACTCTAAATAAAAGTATTTGATATCTATATGCAATTCTGATATCAACAAATACTGGCTTGCTTGAAGTGGAATTAATGTGAGAGAGGTAGAGATCCTTGCAGCTTAACTTCCTTGTGGCTGCAAGTATTTGGAGATGAAAAATATGATCTCAGTCAGGGCTGGTTATTGCCATGTCCCATGGCTGGAGGGATGGGTGAAAGGACAAGGCAGCTCACATATTGCACGATGGCATGAGGGTGTCTGGAGTGATTGTCTGGAGTGGGCTAAAGTAAGTTTCCTCTTTCACACGTATCCATCGTTGGCATGCCCTGCTCCTGATGAAGCTGGTGGGACTGCCCTAGCCTGGCAGGCACTCTGCCCTAAACTCAGCTCTGTGTTCAGTTCTCTCAGGCAGGAGAAGGCAGCACAGACCCAGCTGTGGTCTACTCCATGTTCTATGACTGTCCATGTGAACTGAGCTCCCTCGGAGGTTATGCATGCCACCCTCCGGAGCTTCACGGTCTGCATGGTGCCTCTGTCACTTCTGTGTTGTCTTAATAGAACATGGCACCACTTACTTGATGGGAGAACAAACTGCTATAGCTCTAGAGTGCTCACACTGCTCATGAGCTGCATGGAGGAAGGCAGAGGGCAAGCAAAGCATCTCTTTCTTTTCAGAAAATAGGAAGGAAAAAGGAGCTGCTGAAGGAGGGTCTGTGGCAGAGGTCAGAGGGATGAACTTGAAGTTGAGTTCCTAGAGGAACAGGTTATATAGAAATGAAGGCCACCAGTAGGCAACATCAATGAATGGTTGTGTATTGTGGTTTCCCAAGCAGCTGCTTGAGTCATAGGACTAAGGATTTCTAGAGCTAGGCAAGGTTTTTTTCTCTTTATCACCTCCATTTATAAATAAACTTTAGCAGAGAAAGGCTAGAATCCCAGTGTCCTTTCTCTGTAACCTTTTCCATTTCGAAGGGTGGATTCCCTCTTATAGGTTACATTTTGGTGAGTACTCATCCCTTCATACAGAGCACTGTGGTTCCACCAGAGGGTGGCTGGAGTCTTGCACAGACAAGCTTTAGTAAGACCATTTCTGTCCAAGTCATTTGTATCTTGGCTGCCTTTTGTCCCTGGGAGCGTCCATGTGCCAGAGTCAAGGCTGATTGTCTTTCTGATCTTATCTGATACCTGCAATGGAACTCTCTTTCCTCCAACTAGCTGTTGACAAAACTTTGCTTGTAATCTTTAAGAGGGATCCTCCCATCTCCTGACCCATCTGTTGCTCTGTGGACGCTGCTCTGCAGAAAGATAAGCTGTAGAGGGGAGAGTATGGTGGAAGATAACAGAAAAAACAAACCATTTATGAAAGTTTCATCAAAGCACTGTTTAAAATGCTGAAAGTAATACTCTCTTACCTTGACACAAACTTCATTCATAAACCAGACTGCATTGTTTTTCAGTGTTATTTCTGAAAAATTTTCTCAGCAGACTGGCAACTTAATATAGACAAGCTCATGATTTGCTTTCTTCTGTGACTGATCAAAATACTAAATATGGGTATTTATGTGCCTCATATCATCCTGAAGTTTTGTGCATGTAATTTAAGTTTGAGTAGGAAAAAAGTAATAAATAGTAATATTAGTCCTGCAATTCCTTCCCTGTTCAGAACATGAGGCTTCTGAGACATTATATATAGACTCTAAAATACTGCTGAAAAGAGAAGAAAAAGCCTGAGATCAAATAACTTCAGTAGAAGCCCTTTGAATGATTCTGAAAGCTAAGGATGACTGTTAACATCATTAAATTGAGTCTGGATTTGATTCATGTCTTAGGAACAGGGATCCAGTTTCCATCCTTTCAAGCAGTTTGAAAAGAGTGTGATTACCTTTTGATTTGTAAGAATAAGTAATTTTGTTTACTTGCAGGGAGTGAAATTGCATAATTTTTTTCCCCTGTGGGTGCATTCGTGTTTGCCCTTCAGCAATGTCAGTGTGCTGATGGACTCTGTGCTTCACTGCAGAGCTCTTGCCGCGATAACCATGACTTTTTTAGGTTACAGTACCAAGTAAAATATATTGTATTGTTTAAAAGGAGAATAGAGTTGGACAGAGTTGAGTTTCCAGCAGCTGCTCAAAAGTATCTTCAGTAGTTATACAGATGGTATTTACAGCTACAGATGTTTCACATTGGGAGTACTCAATCCTTCCCGGCATTGGGCCCAGGGAGACTGAATGCAAAAGCGAGATGTCATTCTAAGACTACGTTTCACAATGCACTGAAAATCCAGGGAGACTTTAAAGGCTTCACTGTTTTTGAAAAACTGCAGACATTTTTATTAGACAGATGCTCACAGTTCTGCAAGGCTGGACACTTTTATTCTTTGTACCTTCAGACTCCTACATAAAGGCTGGTTTCAGCACAAGAAATAACAAGAAATTGCTCCTTAAAGAAGAAAGGATAAAGCCAGATAAAGAACTTCAAGGCACATACTATTGCTATATCTAGGAAGAAACAAGAAACTACGAGGCAGAATCTGCTATTAAAATCTGCTAAGATTTTCCAGGGAGAACACGTTTATCTTACCTACAATGGGGCTGAGCAATTTCCTAGTTAATGCGAGTGAAGTATCCAACAAAAGACAGGGGCTTTAATAGGCAGACTTGTTGCTTGATAGTTTCAGATCTCTGCATGGATTCAGCAGAAAAATATAGTTTATTATAAAATGTATAAGAAGTTTTATGTCACCTTTTAAAATATACTTCTTCAAACGAGATATGGAAGTTAAATCAAAGTTTAGAGATGACACAGGCACTCATTAGGAATTGGTCTTTTTTCATCAATGGTTTTTAAGACTCTGACTAATACAAAGCCTGTAATAAATTAAACTCTATATATTGTAGTTAGAATGGAATGAGGAAATTAATCTAGTAACTATAATCAAAAGACTTTTGGATGGAGGAAAGGACACTGCAAGTGCAACTGTAAAGTTTTTTATCTCTCTCTTATCAGTCCACAGGCTTGAATTGTTCCAAGAGTCACAAAACTGTTCCTTGCTTGAGCAGGAAGTCCCACCAGTGCGAAAGTGTAAACTGAATTGTCAAGTGCATCACCAGCCTCATCTAGGTATTGCAGGGATTAAATATTTCTGGATTAATATTTTCTTCTTCTTAGCATCAGTGTGTGTACATAAATGAGGTCTTTTTGGGTAGGATCATGCTCCACAGCTTTGGCAAGCACAACCAACAGATCATGACACCACCACAAGGGAAGAGGTTTCTTTCAATTTAGTAGTGCATGTTGAAGACAGGTTGTACTGTCAACTTTGGTTCTTTGCTGGTTACTGCAGTGATCATCCACCTCCTGTGGGAGCACTGGAGCTGAGTTGGAGCTGGCTGGAAGAGCAATTTGGCTGCAGTGTGTGCTAATTGGGAAAGACTGGGGTAACTGGGCATTCTCAGTATGAGACTTCAAGGATGAGACATGAAATACCATGCAGCCATGAAAAATCACAGCATGTGATTCCACAACATATAACAGTAGAGGCTTTCTCCAACTTAGGTTATGTACCAAGGGAAAAGCAGGCCACCTAAATTTTTATGCATTTCTCCAGGCTTTATCCAGTTTTCCCCATATATCTGCCAGGGGAAACCCTGCAAGAGCAACCACAGCTCAGCACCCAAGAAGAGCCCATGTTTGCACATGGAGTCTGGTTCCATTGCCTGCAGTGCGGCTGTTGAGAGCCCTGTCTCTGTCTCTCTACCTGCTGTGTCATGCATGAAGCATATCGGAATGATGCACCTTTCTGTTGGGTGCTTCTGCAGGCATTGCTTGGGTGAGGTGGTGCACAGGAGGCCGCTCTTAGTGCAGCGCTCTGTACTCTACCTTGAGGTATGCTGGCTGACAGTAACTGGGACCTCTGGCACTTTACAGGGTCCAAAAGTACTTGGAAGCAGAAAGTTAGAAATATCCAGAAAGTTATCTCCACAATACCAACCGTGAGTCCAGCTCACCTGTCTAGTTGTGAAACTTGGGGAACTCCAATACAGCTTTGCCCCTGAGATGTGGAGGGGAAAAAAAAAAAAAGCCTTTCCCATTCTGGGATAAAAAAAAAATAAAAGAAAATAAAAGCTCAGTGGCAGTTTTGGAAACAAACCAACCAATCTTTTTACAACCCCTAAGAACTTTGGGTCAAAATGTCCACAGCATGGCTTGTTGTAGCTAATTGGCAGATGCAGTTGTTTGAGGAAATTACAGAGGTAAAGGCAGATGGAAATGCAGCTCACTTCATGGCATCAATTTGCACCTTGCAGCCATTAGTGTCCTAATGCTACATCCTGCTCTAAGCTACGGGTCATGCAGTGTTTGCTTGTTGACAGCTACTGGCAAGTGATGCTGGGTAATTTAAGTAGCTTGATTTTGTTAAAGGTTTTCCTTTAAGAAAAAAAAAAAGAGTAAAAAAGGAGCTAGAAGGGATGTCAGAGGCAGTGGGTTTATGCCTGTAGGATGCCTTCCTCATTCACACTCTGCTGCAGCAGGTTCAGCATTGTGAAAGATGCCAGTGTGAGTTCTTTCAAGTGATGGGAGATGGTGGTAGAAAGGCACACAATTCTGCATTGCACTGCTCACAGAACTTGTAGCATCTTCTAGTCAGATCCAAGTGCTAACACCATTACTCTGCCTTTTCCTGGTGCATGATCAGTATCACATACCCTCGGAGCACTGGGTTGACTTTGTGTACAGTAATTGTTATAAACATACACTTTTGATCATCAAATATTCCAAATATAATTTGTAACTAAAGGATTAGTTGTTGACTGATAAAAGTTTTGTTTTAATTATGTGCTCTCTGCCCCTTGAGTATGTAAATGGTAACATTAAATAAGTGTGGGCTGTGTAGCAGGTTTGAAACGATACCGTGTGAGACAGAAATGGCAGTTTCAATCCCAAGCTGTGCAGGGAACATGATACTTGGCTGACATGATGTCTGACATGGACAGCAGCCTTCTTCCCACACTTCCTTGCTGGAATTGCCTCTGCCTCTTAAGGCTCTCTGATATGGACAAGACAGGAAAACAAGTAGTTTTAGAATGAAGAAAGGCATGAAAAAAATACAGGTCAAATATTATTAAGATGGGATTCAGAAAGCAGATAAGTACAGGAGGATTCACAGCCTCTGAGAAGCACTCCTGATTCCTGTCTTCCGTTGCCAAGCATGCTACCGTTCCTAGGCTGCTTCCCACCTTGGACGGAAGGAATGGCTGAAGCCCTGCCAGTCGCTCAGTGAGGAAATGGACTCCAGGCAGGTAAGCATTACAAACACTTCTTGTTAAACACAAGGTTAATTTAAGACAGTAAAAAGAGCTCATCTTCTCTGAGACTTTATGAAACAGAGGTGTTTTGTGACTTAGGGGTGTTGGTTGATGAGAAAATGAACATGAGCTGGCAGTGTGCTCTTGCAGCCCAAAAACCCAACTGTATCCTGTGCTGCAACAAAAGCTGTGTGGAGACCTCATAGCAGCTTTCCAGTACATGAAGGAGTTCTCTAAGGATGCTATTGGAGGGACTCTTCCTTAGGGACTGTAGTGAGAGGACAAGGGGTAACAGGTTAAAATTTAAATGGGGGGAAATTTAGATTGGATATAAGGAAGAAATTCTTTATTGTAAGGGTGGTGAGGCACGGGAAATGGTTGCTCAGGGAAGTTGTGAAGGCTTCATTGCTGGCAGTGTTCAAGGTCAGGTTGTACAGAGCCTTGGGTGGCGTGGTTTAGTGTGAGGTGTCCCTGCCCATGCAGGGGGGTTGGAACTTGGTGATCTTAAGGTCCTTTCCAACCCCGAGTGTTCTATGATTCTATGATTTGAAGAACTGAGAACAATGTGTGTCCCTCTTCTGCTTCCTATTTGTGGGTGGCAGAAACATGGAATGAAAGCTTTCCCCCTATGCAGCTCGTTCACCACAGAGGTGCTGATGGCCTGGCAAGGGCAGTGGGCAACCTGGACCTCTGCAGTTGTCCATTGCTGTTCATTTTTTAGCTGCCAGGGACAGTCCAGAATCTCCAGTTCTTGTACAGAAGCAATTAAAGGGTAAATTGTTTGCCAAATTCAGACCCTCATTTTCTGTTTTTCCATCCAACTGGAAAATTCTGGCACATGTTCTCAGAAGGGAACCAGCTGCCAACTCCTGTTTTTTCATTTGTCAAGCCAGCAAAGCACAGGGCTGTGTTCTACTGCACAGGGTGGGATGGGCTGCATCTGCTCATCTGCTCCTCTGAAGACGGGTGGGACCACTGCAACCCAAAGTCTTTCCCAGAACCCAGGGAGTGCACCAAAGCCTGATTTCTGGATGGGATTTCTTCTTCTTCATGGTTTTCTATACCTGATTTCATTGGACTAACAAGGCAAGTGCTCTCGAAAAATCTTTTGAAACTCTAAAGTTTTTGTTGGCTGTTCACATTTGAGTATTTATCTCTACAGAATCATCAGCTCTATCCTGCTGGCATCTCCAGCCCTTGCTAGCTGATAATCATGTTGGTATCTCACAGCCAGGCTGTTGGAATTGCTGTGGTGTTATAAGGGAGAAGCCTCTTGGACACCTGCAGATGCCTCACTTCCATCCATCCTAGTCTTGTCAGCCCCAGCTTATGAACAAGATAGAGCAACAAATCACATCTGAGAAGCTGGCAGAGTGCAGCATCTCTAGTATTGGCAGATTAAGTATGTCACTTTGATCTGTGGGAACAGCTCTGTGATTGTTCAGAAGAAACTAGAAATTGACTGTTTTAAAGTTTTAATTCAATTTTGTTTTTTTCTTTCCCCTTGTCTTTTCACCCTGCATGACTGCACTATGTGGCTGAGTGTGGAGAACCATAATGCCAGTAATAACTTGTCTTCATACTTATCCAGTGTTGCATGGTGACGGTATTTACACCTTACAAGCATTAATTTATTGGTGCTATTACAGTGCCCCAAAGTATGCTCAGCGCATTCAAATATGTAAGTAGGTGCACCTACCTCTGTGGAGTCTGCAGTTGATAGACACAATTGTGATGTGGGCATATGTGCTCCTGCAAGGTGAGACATTGTATAAACCTCCCTCCCGTGGCTCCCGAGGATCCTGTGGAAGGATGAGGAAGGACTTGGATGCTGAGCTCATGTGTGATGCTGGTAGTGGACAGGGCTGTAGCTCTATTACCTGTTCTCAAGTGTGGACTAGATGATCTGGCATGAAGTTATACCTTGTTGCTGATGTTGTAAGCCCGAAGAAAGATTTTCATCCCTCTCCCTTTCTCCCAAGCTGCAGCAGGTTAGGGAATTGGCATCCTATGTCCAGACTCAGTTCTGGGGCAGTGCTTTGCATTTTTGGACATATATGACTTTCCTGATAGCTCTCAGTGCCTGCCTGTCATCATTACATTATATTCCATGCTGTTGGGCAGCACTGGATCATGCCTTTTTCACACAGCCAGCTGTATATTTTTTGAGCTTCTTTATCCCAAAGCATGAAAAGCATCACTTTTGAAGTGGAGGTTCTGCATTGCCCTGTCTGATCTCTAAGCTCCTATTATTTTTGCATCTAACCAGACCCCTCTAAAATCACGTTTCTGTGCAAAGCTTTTACACTTGCTGTTACAAAAAATGTGTTTCCAGCTGGAGTTCAGGGAGCTGAATTTTAGGTTTTTGGCCTTGCACAGCTGCTCTTGTCACCGGCAGTCCTTCTGCCACTGTTCTGGATAGGGATCTTTCACTGTTTGCAGGATTATTAAGAGCAGTATGGATGTGCCAGGGACTCCCTTTATTAAAATGTTTTCTTTCTTTTATCTAAGGCAATTAATTACCAATACAGATCTTTAAAATTATTACAAAGATAAAGAAAATAGTGGTAAAAATACATTAAAATGAACCTGCAAAATGCAAAGGGAGTTGTGGGTCACAAACTTTTTTTATTCTTCACAAATTTTATTTCACTTCCACCTCTCCAGGCAGCAATCAGCTTGATCCAACAGCTGTTTTGAAGGTTTATGGTGCAGTGCTTTTCTTCTCTATATTTTTGGGTTTGTATATTTGTATTTCAGTATAGCCTCTGGGGATGTCTTGAACTCTGTTTAGCTTTTATGACTGCTTGGCATCTCATTGATACTGATACAAATCTGCTGTCATCCATGTTAATGCAAAACTGGAGATGCTCACGTAAACATGATTTGTCAGATTTGGCTATTGTTTTGTTTGGAAAGATGGGTATCACTTTGACTTAACCAACCAACTTTTCATAACTAGCTTGGCTAGCCAGCAGTTGCCTCTGTCCAGTGGGTAAGTGGCATCAAGCTGATGGAGCAGCTGACAAATACGATGTTGGCCTCAACGCTTGGCTGGTATCATCCCTGTGGATACTCAAGAGGAAGTGGCTCCCATTATTTTCAGTGATATATGACTGCTTCTGCCTCTCCTGTAAATGTGAGCCTGCTTCTTCTTGCTTATAGATTTACAGTACTCTAGAATTATAGTAACATTTACAATCTTATTATAAAGTACAACCTTTATAGTATGCAAAATAGATGCCAGGTGCTTGGTGTATAAATGAATTTTAAAAACATTTTATAAACCAACTATATTTAGAATTTGAGCTAGGGAAAAATACTGGGTTTGATCATAATCAGTTATGTACATTTCTAGCAGTGTACATACTACTCTGCTCGCAGAGGAGGCCTACACCTGAGAAACATTTAACCTCATAATCTGTATGAAAATCTTGTAATTTTAATATAAAGGAGTTAAAAATTAATTTGATTAGTAACATCAGAATTTATCAGAAATATCCCTCCTTTATTTTTCAGCATTTATAGAGTTTGCAGAGATAACCGCTGTGAGGTATTGCAAGTATTCAGGATAAGCCCAGAATGACCTCTAATTTAAATCTGAGTCATGACTGAACAGGGTTTTAAAATGTCAGGATGGCTGTTATGCTAAAATAAAAAAAAAAAAAGCAGCATTTGGAACAATAGAGGCCATGACCATATTTCTGCCTTGGGCAAGTTAGAGCGAACTTTCCAATCAGCAGAGGTAAATCAGCTGTTCTCCTGCAAGGAGATCCACGTGTTGATAGGAAGAGCCGGCTCACTGCCTGCCCCATTGCTGAGTAGCAGAGAGGTAGGGCAGAAGTGCTGGAGCACCTCTGCTATGCAGACAGGCTGAGAGAGCTGGGGTTGTTCAACCTGGAGAAGAGAAGCTTCTGGAGAGACATTAGAGCAGCTTCCAGTTCCTTAAGGGGCCATAAAGAAAGCTGGAGAGGGACTTCCGACAAGGACATGCAGGGACAGGACTAAAGAGAATGTCTTTAAACTGGCAGAAGGCAGTTTTAGATTAGACATATGAAAGAAGTTCTTTCCTGTGAGGGTGGTGAGGCACTGGCACAGGTTGCCCAGAGAGGCTGCGGCTTCCCCATCCTTGGCAATGTTCAAGGGCAGGTTGGATGCGGCTTTGAGCATCCTGGTCTAGTGGAAGCTTGTCCTGGACTTAAACCATGACAAAGGTGTCCCTGCCCATGGCAGAGGGTTGGAACTAGATGGTCTTAAATGTTCCTTCCAACCTAAACCATACTGTGTTTCTCTGATTCTGTGACATCATCACCCGTCCTTGTGACCTCTTCCAGCTGTCTCTTAATTCCTGTCAGCCATCAGTCGGCAATAATTAGGAGAGACTGCAGGGAAGTTACAGTTGTAGCTGAATTGCATCTGCCACCTTTTCTGTCCCATTTTGTTGGAGCAGAGGAAGAGACACCATGCAAGCCCTGCAGCTTTCAAGGAGTAGCTTCCTATGGCTTTTGTGAGACCTGGACAGTGCATTTCAGTCCTGACTGATCTAACTTTTCAAGTTTGTGGTCAGATATGCTTCTATGTGAGTTTCACCTGGTAAATGTTGCTGGCAGTCTGGAGTAAACATCAAAAGCCTGTGATGATGTTGTGATTTAAGCCCAGCCAGAAACTCAGAACCACACAGCCACTTGCCCACTCCCCCACCCCTTGCTCCCCACTCTCCTGGAGGGATGGAGAGGAGAATCAAAGGAATGTAACCCCCACGGGGTTGAGATAAGAACAATCCAGTAACTAAGATATAACACAAACCACTGCTGCTACCACCAGTAATAATGACAAGGGAAATAACAAGGGAAGAGAATACAATTGCTCACCATTCATTGACCGATATCCAGCCCATCCCAAGCAGTGACCTAGCCCTTCTGGGTAACTGCCCCCAGTTTATATAGTGGGCATGATGTGCTGTGGTATGAAATACCACTTCGGTCAGTTTGGGTCAGGTGTCCTGTCTCTGCTTCCTCCCGGCATCCCATCTTCCCTGGCAGAGCATGAGATGTAGAAAGTGCTTGGGCAGAGTAAACATTACTGAGCAACAACTAAAAACATCAGTGTTATCAGTGTTGTTCTCAGGCTGAGAGTCAAAACCACAGTGCTGCACCAGCTACTAAGGAGAAAAATAACTGCTACTGCTGAACCCAGGACAGATGTGAACCCTAGTGTTAGAGAAAAGGTCTTTTCTCAGGAGGCAGGGAGTACAAACAGTGACTACAACCAGGATGGGAGTATGAGTGGCATTAGGAGGGAAGGATGGTACCCAACTCCTGGACACCACATACTGTTCAGAGCTTCTTTACTTGAAGCAGGCTAAGTTTGTGAACTGTGACTGCTCTGACCCCATCAAGCAGAGTTGTGAGCTTCCCTCCTGTGCTGCAAGGGGGAGCACAATTTCCCTCTGCAACACATACACAGTCCTCCGGCCCACTGACCTTGAGCAGAACCAGCATAAATGCTCACTGTGTGAAATCAAGGAGCAAAATTAGGACATCAAATGATAGATGAAATGCACATATACACATCAGGAGAATGCAGCTTCGAACTGACCCTTTAGCTTATAAAAGTGAATGTAGGAGAAGTACAAGTGTAGCATAATGCTGTGAAGAGGTTATTGGTTTTGTGATAGAATAGACTATTATTCATGTTAAAAAAGGAAATAGACAAGTGATAGTTTGTTACAAAATATGGCATGAAAATTTAGGAAACTAGAAACCATTAGTATGGGGTGGAAAGTAAGTATACGAGAGACTGAGTCATTATATCTATGTAGCTAAGGCAATAGTAATAAAAAGTCGCCATCCATTACTTCTTCAGGTAAAAGTAATTTTTTGGAAAACATGGGCTAAAATACTTTCAGACTAACTTAGAGAATGTTTGTGTTGTAAGTCTGTTATGCGATAGTAAGCTTTAATAGCCCTTTTACTTATTGTCAGCTTTTAGCCTAACTTAGAGAACAATGTTTGTGTTGTAAGTCTGTGATGTGGTAATAAGATTTAGTAGCCCTTTCTACTTAGCAGTCAGTCTGAAAACAGTGCCTCCTGGGCATCTGCTAAGCTTCAAACACTCCTTATCTGTCCGCATGGTGCTGCTTATTTCTTGTAAGGAAATCGCACTGCTCTAAACCTTTGCTAGTTGTCAGAAATCGCCAATTCGGCTGGTTTCAGCTAATTGGGACTACTAGGGCATTCAGCTGTGCTAAAGGTGAAAAGTGCTTCCTGAGGAAGACTGCTTACTTCATCTTGAAGCCCCCTGCCCAGGACTGTCTGAGGGCAGTGCGCAAACGCCAAAAGGGAGGAGACTAATGAATACCTAAACTAATTATAATATCCCCGCTGTCTCTCAGAAACCTACTGAATATGCAAGTTTGTGTGTGATAAATATCTGCTCGCTTAACTCCTCAGTGCGCGGCTTGGGTGGAGTGATGTCTCCAGGCACCCAGCACTGCTTGCTTATCTCCTGTCAATGAGCACAGTAAAGAAATTTGCTACCAATGTCGGCGCTGCTGTTGTATTTTTTTTATAACAAAATTGGTGTTTATAACAGTTTTGTCCCTGTTTTGGTCACAGGGGATGATGGACAGAAGTCCTGAATCACCCCCTCAGTTCCTGGCAGCAGTTTGTGTTGTGATCAAAGAGCAAAAGACTGGATACAGCTGGAGGAGGAGAAAGCAAGCAGAGAAACATTATTTGTTTGAGATGTTGATGAGCATGTCAAAGAAGGGGCAGGTTTTAATAAAAATCTGTGGGTAAAATGTTGCCATTAAATATAAAACAGGACATAATATTCCATTAATTATATTTACAAATTGAGGAAATAAAAATAGTATACATGATTATCACATAGAATGGATTAAATACCACACAGGTGGCTTTTTTTCTATAAGAAAAAAGCTACTTTAAAAATATATGTAATTAAGAATTGGTTTTGGCATTTTGCAAGTCAAATATTTCATGTCTTAAATGAATTTTGAAAAATTAAAAGTAATGAATATGCAAACAGGGTGCCTAAAGTCAGCGAATAGAAACTACAAATGTGGTGAAGTGTGTTTGGATATTAACATCAAGAAGTAGGTGAGAGGAAAACAAGGTGAGATGTTTGGTCTGGTGAAGGACTGCCTTTGGGGTAGAAGAAAATCAAGTCCTCTCCTGAGAAATGCTCCATGTGCAGGTAGAGAGGGTGATAAAAGCACTTTGGGTTATACCAAGAACCTATAATTATTTTACTACAAGCTGCATCCCCGAAAGCATTTTACACATTGAGATACTAACTGGATCTGGAACTGAAAATTCTTCCAGCAAGTCAAAAAGAAGAAACCTGCGATGAAACAAAGCTGACTAGTTCATAGTGGAACTGATAGCTGTCTGTGGAAAGCAGCGTTTTACATTTTAAGGTAGTTTTCTATGGGTGGAAAAAGCCCTGACAAATCCAGATTTTTTAATTATATGTGGCCATGAAAACCCCAGCAGACACACTTTGTATTCAAAGAGATCTGTAAACATTGCTGTTTGTGCATGTAGATTTTCTGTAAGACTTCAGGGAAAAACAAGTATCTAGAATAATATTTGCCTTACTGAAAAAGCATTTGCATGAATAAACATTGCATTTTCCACTAGGGAAGTGATTATTAATGACAAGGAAATACAGCCTACCTCTGCTTATCCATTTGGGATATTATTGATCTCTGCCAGCGGGTTACCTGGCTGTGCTCAGTTTGATGCAGACCTTCTCAGTGCTCATTTTAACTGCCTATTTATAAATGATAGGACCATCAATAACTGCATGAACTGTTTGTCTTATCATCATTTTCTCTGTAATAATGAACTTTTAATTTTCTCTCCTCCTACAGTAGAATCATTGTGAAGGTTCAAAGCTTACATTTCAACTTGCTGTTGCAGTTAAGCAGTCTATTATTCTTCATAAACTGCTCTACAAAGCTATTAATGTGTGCATCTACTACTCAGAAGTAATGAGATAAAAGAAACTGATGGGTCCGGGTAGTGAAGTTGGCGGTGGGTTATGATGTAAACTCTGGTTTCATTTAAAGAACCTCTTGTTTGCCGTTTTCACATAAAGTCTTGTTACAGGAAAGGTGAAAACCAGGAACAGTTAACATGGTCTTTTATGAAGGCCAGGTTGTTGAGTTTTTTTAATTACTCATAACGAGATTCTTTAACCCAATGTTGCACAGTACAAAGGGCAGGATAATGTGTTCCCTGGAGAATTTAGCTGGGTAAGATGGAATCAAAAAAAAAATTGCAAGGAAATGAGTTTCCTGACATCTCATGGATCATCTCACGGATCATCTCATGGAAAGATCCAGACTTGCCTATGATGAGGGAGAGACCTGTGGGGAGATGACAGCAGCACTTTGCCTACTGTTGCAACTTCTAGTGCAGGTAGTTTGTCTGGTCTGAAGCATCACGAAGTGTTAGGGTGTTATCTGAAGAGCCCTTTTCTTTCTTCTGCTTGGTGCCTGACCTGCAAGCTCACCAGAAAATGAGCATTTTGTTTCTGCTTTTGGTTTAAAAGAAGTGTATTCATTTATCTCATTCCATAATTAGAGATGCTATTGCCATTGTCTGGTCTCCTTCTAGCTATGTCTGAGAAGTTACCTCAGTACACTCACTGACTTTAAACCATTATTAATGACAAGATTTATATAGCTATATAAATTACCCATCCCTTCTCAATCATTGCATTTTTTGAACTTTGAAGGTTTGGCTCTGATGAGCAGCCTCATAAAAAAGCATGGGGAAATGTAATTCACTTATTAATAATTTGTGATGTGCTCTGCTAAGCATCTAAAGATCAGAATCTACAGTAAGTTTTGAAAAAGGATCCAAGCTGTCATTTGATTTTAATCAGAAGCTGAGACATGCTCCAGGGTATCTTATAAAGAGAAAAAAAATCCTCATGCTTGCTATTTGCATTATGGCTTTGTAAAATACTGCAGCGAAACCCAAACTAAACTCCATCTCACTCCAATGAACCTGTCCTCAGCCTCCCAGGTCTGGAATTGTTGAGCCAAAGAGGAGTCCTCATGGACAGTGAAGCTCCACGGACCTTGGGGAAGTTCACTGCAGGCAGATGTTAGCATAGCTTTAGTTTTGGTATGGTTGATCTTTGTTAGGTACTGGGGCACTCACACATCTCATGTCTGTGTGAGGTGGTGGGTGAGTGGCAATGCACTGCAGCTGCAGAGCTGTGCCCTGACATCAATGTCAGATCCCCTGAGGAGGGAAATTGGGCTGTCTCCCTGCAACCTTATGTTGTATGAGTTTATTGTTACTAGTATTAATTTTAATTCATATATATATATATATATAAACCACTGGTGAAAATTCTAGAGCACAAGCCTTATGAGGAGCGTCTGAGGGAACTGGGGTTGTTCAGCCTGGAGAAAAAGAGCTCAGGGAGACCTTATTGCTTTCTACAACTACCTGAGAGGAGGTTGTGCCAAGGGGATTGGTCTCTTCTCCCAGGTAACAATCAATAGGACAAGAGGTAATGGACTGAAGTTGCACCATGGGAGGTTTAGATTGGATGTTAGGAAAAACGTCTTCATCAAAAGGGTTGTAGAACACTGGAACAGGCTGTCCAAGGCATTGGTGTAGCCACCATCCCTTGAGGAGTTTAGCAGATGTGTAGATGCAGCACTGAGGGACATGGTATACTGGTGGGCTTGGCAGTGCTGGGCAAACAGTTGGACTCAATGAGTTTAAAGGCCTTTAGACCTAAATAATTCTATGATTCTAAGATTATACATATATTCTTACATATACATAAAGGCAGATCATTTTACGGCAATGATTAGGTGGAGGTGTGGAAGGTGCAGAGAATTTGAGAAGCCTCGAAAGTCCAGCACTGTTCCACTGACGTGTGTGATGGAGAAGAGAGCATGTCCAGGGAGACTAGATGAATGTGAGAGCCTGGAAAAGCGCTGCAGCTTTTTAATAGATTGAGTTTGCATTTGTCAAGGTCCCAAAGGGGATGTTGCAATGATCAAGATGAGAACCCTGCTGATAGTCTTACCTGTGTGGGTGGATGTGAAGAGCTGTAATGTGGAGAGATTATTCAAGAGAAAAAAAGTGAGCAATAATTAGATGCTGTCTGGATGTGAGTGCCACTGAAGAGGACAGTCTGGTTTATGGACTCAGGGGAGAAGCTTTATGCAGTGACTATGAACAGAGTGTTTAGCAGTCTTGGAAGGAGGTGGTGGGACCACAGATGAAGAAAGGGCTGGGGCAAATGTCACCAGATGGACAGAGCTGGACAAAACTAGAGGATGGGTCAGATCCAGGATCTGGGCATATGCTTACGGAGGGAGTGGGAAAGCTGGCATGGAGAGGGGAATATTCAGGTAGAGTTGTTGCAAGTTGGGAGCAGGAGGAGAGGGAGGATGGGGCTGTGTAACCAAGGAGCATGACAAGGGCGAGTAAATATTCCAGGCGCACCATCTCAAGGAATGCAGAGGTTAGGAAAGGCTCTGCTGGTGCCCCTGTGCGAGGAGGTGGAGAAGCATGTCTTCTCCTGTCTGGAGAGGAGGGGAGAAACCTCTGCCCAACCAGACCAGCTGAGGGTTGGGCAGAGGTTTCTCACGTGCCTCTAGGGAATGCAGCATGGGAAGACCTGCTGCAGGCATCCTTCCCAAGAGAGATTGGGCTGAAGTACTGCTGCTGAACAGGGGCAGACGGAGAGAGCCTTTTGCAGCTGGACTGCACTGCAGGGCCTTTAGATCCAGCACAGAGAATTGCCATGTGTTTTTGTAGCATACTGCCAGGAGAGCTGAAGCCTGGTGAAGTGCAAGAAGTATTATCTTCATCCTCAATCCCTTTCCTCAGTACGGCCTCGAAAATGACTTCAGAGGAGCTTTTTCTGTGTTGAACTGACCTACAGAGCAGCAGTAAATTGGATGAGTAGGATTCACCACCAACTGCTGCATAGGCTGCAGTTGCTGATGAGTTTTTCCTTTACTGAGGATGATAGCACATAGCCAGAGACACCGCAATGGCTTATGGTGGAGTGGGGTCAGAGCCGTTCTCAGTCAGTCCTGAGCCATGTGTAACACTGAGATTTGGTGTATCGGGGCAGGACAGTTATTACCATCAGTGTTGATGCATGGTCTTTGCCTTCCTGAGAGAGTACAGTATATCAGCTCACAGCTCCAAAACGCCCCAAAGTAATCAGAGTTTGTTGTCACAGCTGAAAAGTGTAGAGGGCCCATGTACTTCTATCATAATTCTTGTGCTATCACGGAATAATGCTCAGGGGACAGAAGTTACCAATTACAAACTGAAGTAGAATTTAATAGCCTCTTTTGGAATAAATCATCTGAAGTTCAGTATTAAAGAGCACCTTCTAACCCAAGTTGTTATTTACTTGAAGTGTTTAAGCAGCTGCATTTCTGTATCAAAATTTCACTGTCACCTTGGTTACTTGTGCTATTATTTTCTTTCCTTGAAATGGCTGTAAATGCTTCCTCCAACCATGTGGCATAACCAGGAAGTGTTCTGCCACAGCACTGAGCTAAAAATCAAAATGGTGGCTTCTTTGGCCATCTTGTAGATTTTATTTAGCCTCTGAGTGATAGCAAGTAGAAACATTGAACCCAGCAAAGTGCAATATCAAATTATGTTTCTCTTTGTGTAAGCACATGCATACGTATTAAGAACATTTCAGGGAAGCAGTGGTACAGCCAGCCTCCTCGAGTGAAGGAATGAACGCCCGGTCCAATTTAGAGGACTTTTTGCAAACTGATTTGTGTTGCACGCATTTTTCTTAATGAACGGTGGGTCATAAAATATTTATACACCTCTTGCTAGCAAATTTCTAACGTGTAATTTGCAGGTCTTTACTTTTTTACCTTCCAACCACAGCTCCCTGAACCCCAAGACCCTCCCAGATCCTTTCCATTTCCCAGTCCAAAAGGGGAGCTTAAGCCTGAGCAGGAAGTGGTGGGAGCTTTCTGACTCAAGACATAGAATACTCTACAGCATGCCTCCCCAGCCCTAATTAGAAGACTAACTAACATCATATCTCGCCCTCCCACTCTGATTTCCTGACACTGACTCCCTGCAGGTCCTGCCCCGGTTCCTGTTGGACGTTGCAGCAGAGTTAAGTGGTGATGGGGCCTGGCACTGGGAATGGCTGCTATACAAAGTGCTCTAGCAGGCAGGGCATGGCATTGGCCACCAAGCTGCAGGGCTGGTGCAGAGCAGTGACTACTCAGCAGGCACCTGCTGCCTGGATGGAGCGGGACGGCTGTGGGCTGCTGCCCTGTGCACAGCCTGTGGTGACAGGCAATGAGGTGCTGTCAGTCCTGCATACCTGAAATGCCACGCAGAGCCAAACATGACATTTCCTGGGCCCCATCAGCAGCTGTGTGCCCTGTGTAGCCAATGCTAATGCTCCTTTGACAACTGTGGAAATCCCTGTTCATAGTCACTGTCTTCAAATGCACAAAGCAAGCAGTCTGGTTGGACTCCAGTTATTTTGCAAAGGGGCTGCCCTGCCCTTGCTGCCTGCCTGCCCGCTTCCCAGTATCAGTGTCTGCCTGTGCTCAGGCCCAGCACAGGGATCCCTGAGATGCAGAAGGTCCAGAGCAGGCAACGTGGAGCAAACAGGCACTTTGTGGGATGTGGCTCCCCAGCTTGGCAGCAGCAAGGAACCATCCAGCTTGCTCAGAGCCTTTGGACACAAAGTTTTTGTTCAAGGTTTGTTCCCATTGTTATTCATAATGAAGTACAATTCAAACTGAACACCTAATGAAGTACCTGGTGAGCTTACTTAAAAACAAAGGACTGCATTTAATGATTGTCAATTTTACTGTGATATAAAAACTTCCGTGATGATGATGCATGAACTGTTGTGACTAGGAAGTGTGGAGGAACACGACTGGGTTAACCTGGGCTTGAGCTAAGCATTGAGATATGCATTGAATGTTGCTGCTGTAGAGTCACAACTCCTGGGTTTAACATAAGGGAGGTTGTTATATTTAGGCAACTGGCAAAACTGAATTATGCTACTCATTATGTTTCTGATAAGAGAAATGGTTTTAGCAAATTTAATTAGGAAGCTGCAAACTTTTGAGGAATTTAAATTAACTCATTTACAGTGAACCTAGAAATTACATGTGAACAGATTACAGCTTGTTTTCAAGTATTAATAATTGTTCTACTGTTGAAAAATAAAAATAATTATAAAATAATTATATTTGCATTTAAAAATTATTAAAATTTTAATATAACAATACTGATAAAAATAAAAATAATGTGGTTTGCATTTTTCAGTCTGGCTAAAAGCCCTTTACCATGTACCAGTGACTTGGATCCGGCAAACCAGTGGTGATGCAGCAGTGTCTTGCAGAGCTGCTCCAGCTTGCTGCGGGCAAGGCAGCTTGGGCAGAGAAGAACTGGGAATGAACACGGGGTTTTAGGTGTGCTTGGAAGATCTGGGAGACCATGTTGGGCAGGGATTTCTCCTTTGCTTCCCCTAAGCACCTTTCCTCGTCCCATCATCTGCTGCTGCCTCTCCCTTCCCCTGCAGTGCCTAATGTCAGCTAGCAATCTGGATTAACCTCAGCAGTTTCCTTCCTCTGGGCACTTATCCATCTCCTTCACCTTCCCATCTATTAGTCCCCATCTAAGCTGTTTTACTTCTATCCTCCTGTGGAGTAAAAGGCAGGCAGGAGACTCTCTGCGAGACCAATAACTTTCCTGAAACTGGACATACTCTCCAGGACCAAGGTGAGAAAGCATCTTTGCAGACATCTGACAAAATGTCATGGTAAATGCAAACCAGTGAAGCTGCTGCCCATAGCTTCACTGGTACATCGCTGTCAGCAGAATGCCAATATTGGAAGCTGTTGAGTATTTGGAAAGCTGGATCCATGTGTCCAGCCTACAGCACAGCACCCCTGAGACAGGGTCTCTCAGGGGTGCTGTGCTGTGATCCAGGGACTTAAGATCAAGGTTTGCCACAATATCAAATTGCTGTGGTCTGCAATGTGGCCCAATTAGCATCCTGCCTTTCAGAAGGCAAATGTCGCACTTGCTGTAAGCTCTGATCTCACTGTCTAGAATCCTAAATCCCACTGACTGTCACTGTTATCCAAATGTGAATCAATAAGATCTTAAAATCTTCACTGAGCTCCTCTGTTGAACTATTTAAGAACTTCTCATATTTAAGAATGCTTAGTTAAGCATGCTGTAACAGATGCCAAGGTTAAAGACCCCGTTACTTTAAAATGTTGTGTGTGTTTTTATGTCCCATGTTCAAGGAGTGGTGCAAAACCCATCAGAGCCAGGGAAAAGACAGCCAGTTGATTGTCTTTTACACCCTTAATCTTCATTTCTTCCTTTGACACCCTTAATTCTGGAGGCTCCTTTGTAACAAAATTGTGGCAAGATATCTGTGGCCTTTTCCCCATTGTGGCAAAGCAGAGTAGCAAGGAGGGGTGAAAGAAGGGATGTATAGCTTTGTGAAGGTTTATGGGGATTTCCTATGAGTCTTAGATGCAGCAGAGCAGGTAGCAAAGTCTTTACTTTGTCCTTCTGAGAAAAGTCACGGGCATTTTCTCTGTCTTAGAAGAGAAAACAGTAACTGGATCCCTTTGTAGCTTTTTTCCTCATGGGTGATCAAGCCTCAGTTTCTCTAATCTCTCCTCATCACCATCCCAATGTCCTTCTGCTGGGTTCAGTTCCTGAGCATCCTAGTATCCATTTCCTGGGCTTTCTCTGTGATGCTGGTGTCTCTCTGGTGTGAAGGAGCCCCTCAATGACATTTCACAGGAGCCAAGCAGAGCAGAACCCTCCTTGGGACCTACTGCCTGTGCTCCAGATGCTGCTACGTCAGTGGCTGGCCTTCATGACTGCAAGAGCACCTAGCTGGCTCCTGTTCTGACCTGCCTACTTAAAAGTCTGAGCTGTGAGAATAGCTGGGCTGTACACGGCCTTCACAGGGAAACCAAGTGGCTTATCTGCTCACAGATAATTTTTATGCCCACAAAAAAGAGAGACATGACAGATGAAGAAAAAGAGACAAAGTCTAATGCCTCTTTCTGCTTTCTTCTGCCATATTTTTTTCCTCAAAAAAGGGTCATAGGCAAGCGCCTCTGAATAAAAATATGGCATAAGGTATTATTAAGTAATATTATTTCTTTGGTGTCTACTGTTGAGGAAAAGCACATTTTCCATAATGACCTTTCTGTGTAATAGTCAGAAGTTTTGCACTATTCCAATTAGTGAGTTTAACTTGTGTTTATAAGTTAATCATTGAAAAGCTTACTTTGAAAAGCATTTACCTTCAGAATTTCATATCATCTGCAAGCTCTAGCTAGCTTCTACATTCACTAGCAGATAATGACCTAAGAATTAACAAAATTGTATGCTTATGCAGTCCATTCACTCACTCTGGGAGTCAATTATTCTCCCTTGTGGATTCTGGAGGATAAAAATAATAAATTGAATCTGTAACCTGAAGGGCAAAGGGAAAGGAATTTGTTTGTTTAACATTAAAAGAAAAAAGGCACCCTTTCCTTCGACCAGCCACTGCCTGGAGAGCACATGCATATTTCAACACGACCATTTTATGAGGTTTTTATATCTCTTTCCTCCAGTCTTGCTCTATCTTTTCCTTGTAAATCTTATGCTAGGTGGAACAGGTCCTATGCCTGGAATGCACGCAAACCAAGTTTTAGACTTATCAGTAGATCAAATACATTAAAAATGTAAAGTTCAGTTATGTTAATGAACATTAAGATATATAACTGTCATAGGTTTTAAATGCTCAGTCTAAAGCTGCCCTGGAATTTGCTGGGATATCCAGACACAGCCTGCCTGCAGGACCTGCAGGCAGCAGGGAGAGCTGCACTCCCCTTGCTGACTTGTACTGCCTTGTTATTTCACAGTAAGGATTTTTTGGGAAATGATTATGGCCTGTGACGTATGGAGAGGTGAAGTCTCCATACATTGGTTTAGTCTGTTTCTCTGCTAGCAGTTCATTTTACAAGACTAAATCAAGCTCTCAGCTCTGCTTTAACAGTTTGTTTCTCTTTTCAGGTTTTGCTGTTTTGTTTTTTTTTTTTCCCCATTTACACAGTTTGACACAGTTACCCACTCATGAGGCATGTAAATAGATGATGAAGGACATGCAAGGATAGAACAAGGGGTAATGGTAAACTGACAGAGGAGAGATTTAGACTAGCTATTAGAAAGAAGTTCTTGCCTGTGAGGATAGTGAGGCACTGGCACAGGTTGACCAGCGAAGCTGTAGCTACCCTATCCCTGCAGCGTTCAAGGCCAGGTTGGACAGGGTTTGGAGCAACCTGGTCTACTGGAAGGTGACCCTGCCCATGGCAGGGGGTTGGAACTGGATAATCTTTAAGGTCCCTTCCAACCCAAACCATTCTGTGTTTCTATGTTGCCCATGTCTGGGAACTGGAGAAAATGCTAGCAGGCACCTTCCCCAACACAGCCTAAGGTGCTGCTTGTTATGGAGCGGTTTGGTTGGTATGGAACATAGATGTGAGCACTGCTTTCTCTGCTGTATCTCACTCACACGTCTCTGCACTCTACTGACACAGGCTTTCACTGTAGCTCTGTTGCTTTGGTTAGGCATTGCATGAAAGCATCATCCTTTTTTCCATTAGCCCCATTCAATGAATGGTTTTGGTGGTCTAAGGACTGAGAGGATGCCTGCCTCATATTTGCATTTCTCTCAGATGTGAGTCATGCCAGCTGGAAGCTGCCCATGCTCAGCCGAGATGAGACAAAGCTGTGTGAGCACAGTGGGGGTCGGTTTAATATTTCCAAGCTGATTAGCATAATGCCTTAAGATTCCTTTTGGCTTTGTGTAGAAGGGCACAGAAATTGCGACCTGGCCAGGAGCCTGATTTTTCTGTATCATAGAACCATAGATCACAGAATGGTTTGGGATTGAAGGGATCATAAAGAGCACTTGCTTCCAACCCCCTGCCTGGCAGCATCTGCCAACAGTGCACAACCACTGCCGGGGGAACTAGATGTCTTCCCTAGCCATCTAGTTAAACATTTGAAGTGTCTCCATAATCTTCTTTGCTTGAAACGTGATTTTGTGGTTTTATTTGTTTTTTAGCTGATTGGGTGTGGAGCAAGTCAGAGACTGGTTGAGGTTGCAAGAGAACTCTGGAGTTCATCTGGTCCATGTCTGCTGGGTTTTCAGTACCTCCTAGGATGGACGTGCCACAGCTTCACTGGGCAACCTGTGTCAGTGGTTGACCACCCTCACAGGAAAGTGTCTTCTTGTGTTCAAAATCTTGTATTTTTTAATTTATGCCTCTTGTCCTGTCAGTGGGCACCACTGAGGGAAGCCTGCTTCTGTCATCTTTGTTCCCTCTCATCAGGTATTTATTTATCTGCATGGATTAGATCTCCCTGTATTAAAATAAAAGTGTGGCTTGTGAATTGCAATGGCAGTGGGGCCAGGTAATCTGTAATGGACTCTAGAACCATGTTCACTCAGAATGGTTCCTCTAGATCAAAAAGAATTACAGTGTAAAAAGCTTCTTTGGGGATTTTCTTTCTGCTAGAAATGTCTTTGGTGGTGAGACTGAAGCCATGTCAGGTTCATCTGCTGGGGGCAAGGGGTTAATGTGCTTCTATGGGTGATATAGATGAATAATGGCTAATTGTGAGTGATCCCAAGAAATAACTTTCTTAATTGACAGACTCAAGGTATGTCCTTTTTCTTGTATGCAGTAAAGACGAGTGCTTAAATTCTACAGTGTCATGCTTCAGGCAGTTTTGCTGGTCACATGTATTATATGCTGAATGTCATCAGTACAATTCTGTGTTTGATCTTGCTGCTGATGGAAAAGGTTAGAGAGGTGTTGAAGTTGTGATAAACTGTTGGTTAGAGCAATCTCAAGCACAAGTAGGAAAAATTTTAATTATCCTAGGAAAAAAAAAAGCAACAATCAGAATTGTTTGGTGAATAACTGGAGAGGGCAAAATTTTGACTATCAGTCCCAGAAAAAATAGAAATTTTGCTTTTGTCCTTGTGGAAAGAAGTAATTTGTTGATATGTGTCAGGGAAATAAATGTCTTTTAAGATTACCTGCAGGTGATAAAATGAACAGAACACGAATCCTCTGAAGCTCTGTCACACATACACCACTTTGGGATTGCTAGAAAAGTTCAAGAAGTGAAATATGGATATCTGCATCATCTGTGCACAGAGAGACAGATGAAAAGGTGATACACTTCACTGCAAAGACCAGAGTGACTTCCAAATGCTGAACATGTCAAGATACTCTTGTCAATACTCGGTGTTATAAAATGAAGAGCAGCAGATTCTGCCTAAGAGGTGTGTTTGTATAAATGTGGGGAATAATCTATTAAGGATCAATTTGTGCCAACATAGTACTGAGAAGAGTTTCAGTATGGCCTAAGCTGGGCTTTGCTTCTGAGCTTTTTGCAGCTCAGAAGTTACCAGGTGGAGCTGCAGGTCACCACCATGGCTGCTTGCGCTCCCTGATCTGCTCCAGTGCCCACTCGACCTGGCTGGCTCCTTTTGCTTTTGACAATGATTTAAGCTAGCAAGCTAATTCTGTCTGAAAGCAGATGGGCTTGGGAGCAATGAAATAGCTTTTTTCAACCACTCATCTGAAAAGGAACAAACGGCATTCAAGGGAAGGTGAAGAAATAGTATTTTCTCCTTCCTACTAAAAACTAATAAGAAAAGTAAAAATGGTAAAGAACTGATTGTTTAAACTGAGCAGAAGTGGTTCTGAAAATGCAAAGTACAAAACAGTGAAAATGCAAAATACAGAACTG
The DNA here is from genome assembly GCA_032466535.1 of Forpus xanthops. Classification (NCBI taxonomy): domain Eukaryota; kingdom Metazoa; phylum Chordata; class Aves; order Psittaciformes; family Psittacidae; genus Forpus; species Forpus xanthops. Next base: position 51,448 of record JASSUY010004779.1, read on the forward strand.
ATCGGGAAAACCCTCTTTTCAGATGTGGCATGACCCCAAGTAACCCAGACATCATTTGTCATCTCCTGCTTGAATTGTACCAGGTTTAAGCGTCTTCGTTTTCACTCTCTCTGACTTGAGGCCACCCCATGCCATTCCCAACATGTCTGTGTGCCTGATGGTTTTTGTGAGGGAGCACTGCTGGGTGTACCTGCCTTGATGAGGAGGACCATTGGCATTTGCCTCTTTGTAAGAGAGCTCTATGAGTGAATGACACTGTACATAAATGATGTGGAGGTGTTAGTGCCATTCAAAGTTGTATGAGGTGCTTGGTGTTTTGTTTTAAAATCCCACAAGATGGCAAATGCTATTCTTGCCTCCTTGCCAATGGGTGTTTGAGAATCAAAGGACAAGAAGGAAATACGTGGTACAAGAAGCCACCACATAGCACCCATCCATGTCTATGGGGAAGTAAAGTCAAAGAACTTTGTGGGCTTTATCAGCTGAGCAAAACCTGAAGGTTGGATTTTATACCCTTATGGGTTTGAAGCACTGATTGAGATAATGAGATGAGCAAATAAATTGGAGTACAGGAAGAATATTGTGGTCATCTTTACTTAGGGGTTATTGAAATTATGCATGCTAGATTTGTTTGCAGGCCTTTTCTTGATAGTCTGGAGTGAACCTAAATATAGGCTTCTGCAAAGATTCATTGCTGCACGGTGAAGACTTTCAGGGTAAAATGCAATGGTTTCTGTGCCTGTAACATTGGCATTAGTTGAGGGGTTGTGAAGCAAACACACATGTGATCGCAGAAACCCTTCTGTACTGTAATGATTGGTACTGTTTTCCTCTTGAACATGAACAGCTTTGAGGGAGAGCTAGAGCCTTTAATGTAGCAGCAGCAAACACTTGAAAGTGATTAAGTCACACAGTGATGGGTGAAAAACAAGCCCTGCTGTCACTGATTGCTCTGGAGAGGAGAATCTGCAGTCTCCTCTCCCCATTCACCTCACGGTTCAGCCCCAGTGCCACTCTTAATCCAGGGCATTACTGGCAGCAAGGAGCATCAGCCCCACTCCTACAAGTGCTCCTTCCACAAGTCCTCCAACTGAATGGGTCTGGCAGTGGCTGATCTCTCCAGAGCAGGATGATTCAGTGCAGAACCTCTCCAATTAGACATTGTGGTCACAAATAAGCTTGAATCAGTGACAAAAGAATTACAGATCTTGAGAAATGAACTTATTTATGCCAACAGTTTGAGTCTCAAATGCTACAGAAATGGGATTTGCAATCAGAAGTGGTTGGGAACCTCCAGTGTAAAAGAGGAATGAGTGCAGAAGCGCTGGGGCTTCTCAGTTCCTGTCTTAGCTGTCCTCTCCTGAATGGCAAAGCTCACCCTCTAATCTTGGAGACACATGCCTTGGTGTTACATCACCCCCCTTAGAAAGATTAAATGAAGCAGAAATATTTAGTCTGGAGAAAGGTGATTCTGGGACATAACACAAGAGGGGTTTTTTTATACCTACACTAGTCCTATCAAGGAAGGAATAAAGTACTATCCATGTGGCTCTTGCAGGCAAGTCTAGGAGTCAAAATTGCAACAAAGAGGAGCTGAGGTAGATATAGGGGAAATATGTTATTTTTCTACAGGGTGTTGAGAGACCTGGAAATCATTGCAGTTAAAGATTTTACAGTAATGGATGGTCCAAAATTCAGTGAGGGCAACCTAGGTTTTCTTGATTCGGCTTTGAGATACAGGGAGAAGATAGCAGACTGCTTAGGTTCCTTTCAATCTTCCATATTATGATTGTTAGATGGTATTAAATTACTTACAATGTGCTGTGTAGTAACTTTTAAGATCAGGATTTATGGGACAAATATTAGAGCAGAAGTAGAGGTGGAAGAGTACTTTTCGGGAAAATCACCACAGAGAGATTGCCTAAAAAAAAATAGTGTCACATTTCAGCAGCTTACTACAAGCCTAGATCATTCAAAAGGGCAACTAAAACATCAAACATCTATAATTAAAAAATCATTAAAATGGTTATTTTGTCCTATTGAAGATATATTCTTTTTATTTTTCATGTTGAACCATTCCAGTGCAATCTTGGCAATTGTGTAGCTGGAAGGAGCTAAGCATTGCAGAACAATGAAGAGCAGCAGACAAGGACCAGGGCAGCATGCCTGGGAGTGCTTATTGCAGAGGAAAATGTATTACTGTGGCAGGAGTGGGGCTTCTTTCCCCTTCATAGAAGTTTGAAACAGATAACCCTATAAAACGTATTCAATTCATCATATCTTATTCTTCACTGGTTTAGGCCTTTGATTTGCAGCCAGCTTTTAATGGACCATCTCAAAAATGGCTTAAGGTTCCTTCATGACTTTTTATTACACAAAGAGCAAACAAATGCATTGAGCTAGAATTGCATTTATTATAGAGTAAGGACAACAGAGCCTGAAATAATAAATCTCTGCAAGACAGATTGCAAGAATAAAAAGGTTTTGTTTGCCTTAGTCTGTATTCCGGTGACTGCAGTAGTTTTTGGTTTCTCTGCCACCTCTCTTAGGTCAGAAGAGTCTTAAGTCTTTACAGTTGTCATCTCAGACAGGGAACAGAACATTGTCTGCTATAAACCACCATGTTACACAAGAGAAAATGGTTGTAGGTTCTTCAAGAGGATTTGTGCTCAGTCTAGTTATCGTCTGCTGGAGAAGTGATGCTGTTGATGGCATATGTTATAGGCAAAGGCAAGTGCAGTTAAAGAGCTTAAACACAGTGCTGATGACTCATGTTACGTGTTGCTGTATTCTAAATAAAAGGTAGTGTGAGGCTTTATGAGGGGTCCTTGTAGTATGTATAGTTTCTGTGCAAATCACCAGACCAACAGTATCGTAACCACCAAAGACTATAGATAATGAGATAGAGAGATAGAGAGAGAGATAGAGATAGATAGATAGATAGATAGATAGATAGATAGATAAAAATATCTTTAATTAATGGACATGACTGCATGACCCAGGCTGAACAGCTCAAGGCTGCGGGGTATATGCTTAAAAGTTCTAAAATAAGATCCTTTGAGGACTCTGAATTGATTTAGACTAGTTCTTAAATTCAAAAGTCAAGAGCTCAAAGAAATATGTAGGCTATTGCTTTCAAGTGCTTTGTGCTTTTGAAATGAAACTCTTTGAGTTTTCATTTCATTGACACAATATTTTAACACACTGGTGCATGAATGTGTGACAAATTGGCAATTTTGAAACAAGTCTTATTATGAATTTTTCATGAAATATACAATAAATATATGTAAATCTTTTTAAAGTCAAATTACAGAGAAATCAGGTAAAATGTAGAACTAAACTCCAGGCTGGATTTTCTGGGTCTCAGTTTAAGCCAGCATCTGCCTGGTTTTCAGACACGTAGATTTTCCATTAGCTGTCCACGGGCTGCACTGGTGATAGAGTGACATCAGTGACTCAGTCACTCTATCATCTCAACTGCAGAAGTTGGTTTCTTCCTCATTTGGCTTGAACCAGCTGCGGTTAAGGGAAGCCTTGACCAGCTGTGGTTAGCTGGAGGCATGTTGTTCAGATTAACTCCTGGCTATTGTGCTGTTTTCTGTCTCTCTCAAATCTATTTTGAGTTGTACTCAGCCATCACGACCAGACCATCCATTGCCACCACAACCAGTGGTTATCACTTGATCAGTTAAGGGAAAGAAAGGTCAGTTTGGCAGGTGGTGGGAGAGCACACCACCACGCTGTCTGTGTTCATGTTAAACATTTCCCTACACTAAAGGCAGTGGAAATTTTCAAGAGGTGTATGGCTTTAGAAATCTGAGTTTTCACGGCTGTGGACTCCAGATGCTCAGATTCCTTTGTGATTTAAAGCTGGTGAGGATGCAAAGTCTCTCATTTATTCTTCAGAGCTGGATTCTGGTTTCTATTCAAATCATCCCACTGTGTTTCTTTAACTACGACCTCTTATGAGGGATCCGAGGTAGCAGCTGGTGGTTTAATTTCTGGAAGTTGATTTGCAAAGGGCTGAGCTCTAATAAACTCAGTTCCAGGTAGGAGGAGCAGTTTGCAGTGTATTTCACACTTCAGCCTTCCCTAGGCTGTCAGTCCCAAGACTCCTGTGTTGATTTTGTCATGTGTCTGTCATACTGAACCTTCCAACTAATTCTATGTTTCCATGATCATAACTGCACAGAAGTACTGTGCTTTAAATTCTTTTGTTTGTCTCATTTCTAGTTAAACTGGACTAACATAATTGGTTTATATTAGCGGTACAGACAAAGCTGCATGCTGCTGCTGCAGAGCTGTATTGTGCAACCACATTTGAGAAAACAGAGGTGATATTTAGGGATTTGCTCACACATAATCATTCTTAGTAGAGAACAGAGTGAGAGGCAGGAATTGAAATAGGCTCTTAAAGGAAGAAGCTGGTACAGATGATGGACTCAGTTCCCATGAGTTTCATTGGCACATCCTGAAAAGTGTCAAAGCAAAAAATGCATAAGCTCTGCTCCAGTTGCTCCTTCTGGCTCATCAGGTAGAAGATTTAAACCGCAGAAGCCAAAGGATTTTATGTGCCCATCCTTAACTTCATGGAAATCCATGCAGTTTGTTCCTATTCGCTCTAGAGGGCCAGCAGGAAGAATCACTCAGCTGACAGTAACCCATGAAGACTGACGTTCGACACAGAGGTGCAGGTGAGGAGGTGATGGAGAGCAGCACTGAGGAACCTGCTCAGAGGCTGATCCAGTGTACAGTCAGGTGGAGTGTGCCATCTGCCCATCTGTATTCCCAAATTCTCATCAGCTACACCGCAGTGTTTGTTCCTTAATCTTAAAGCAATTATGCTTGTTGGACACAGAGGAAGAACATCTGTCATTTCTATTCAGATTAGCTGCTTATCATGCTGTGCTTTAAATACCTTCAAATGCTATTTTTTCTTTCCATCTTTCCACTCTAGCTGAATTATTGAAAAATCTGTCAGTTTCACACATGCATTTGGCCTTAATTAAGAAAAGAGGAGTTTTTTAATTGATTTTAATATTATATTACAAGTACAAAGCATTTCCACAGCCTGTCATGGGAAGTCTAGCAGAAGGGTAGCTGACTCTTTACTTCATTTTCTGTTGTTTTCAGCCTGGATTTCTAAAGAAATTGGCTGTCTGTGAAAATGCCTTTTTTTTTTTTTCCCAGTTAATAAATGTTGAATCTTCTGGATATTTCACCCAAATTTGAGAAGGAGAAGTATCAATTGTTGACATATGGGAAAGTGTATGTTGGGAGCTTATCCCTAGATATTAGTGTTCCTCTGCTCACAGCATGACTTGATCTTAATTCTTTATTTTTTAATTTGCAGAGAACCCATTGACAAAATAATATTTTAGTTTAGTGCTGAAGGCAAACTCTAGCCTTTACTTAATAAAAACCCCAGAATTAAGTGCCAGCCTTTATAAGGCTCAGTTCATTGTCCCCAGTTGTGCCCTTTCCCCGCAGCACACCTACCTGTGTGTCTGTGGGTTTTCCAAAAAATATTTTTCAATAATCAGCTGTTACTTGGTAAAGGGACATCTTCAACTAGATCAGGTTGCTTAGATCCCTGTTCAACCTGACCTTGAATGTTTCCAGAGGTGGGGAATAAGCCCAGTGAGAGGAAAGCTACAGCAATAGATCTAGAAAAGAACGGAGTTTACTCAGTCGCTTGTGTTCACAATTTCAGCTGAGCCCAAATAAGTTTGTATCATGGCCAACATGAGTCTAGAACAAAACACAGCTGCAGCTTTTGGCCTCCACTTAGAGCAGAGCCCAGTAAAGGAATAAATAGAGGAGTGAGAAATTCTTAAGTCAGTAATGGGTCAAATTCAGTCTCAATAAGATCCTCCTGTAGCAGGCACAATTATATCAGGGATGAATTTGACCTTCTCAGCTTACATAGATGCTTCTTGTTTAGAACAAAGTCGTGAAGTGGTATGAACTGTTTGGTGATGTCCAGTGCTCCCCCACTGCATGCAAATCAGATGCAAATACAAGCAGCATGTGATTGTCCCATTTCTTCTTGTCTGTTGAAGTAGCATCCTTCTTTGAGTGAGAATGACTTTCTTCTTGGTTCCATTCAACATACCTAGGGCATAACCAGTGGTTGCACAGTCAGACAGGTTTCCTAAGGGGTGCTGTTTGCGAGTCATTAATATTGCCAGCAGCATCCTCTCAATCGGCACAGAAAGATGTTTCAAAGGAGCCTAAAAGCTGATGTGCCCAAATCCCTCTGACATTGCACAGAAGGAGGGGATATTCCTCGGTCTCCTCAAACAGCTCCAGCCTGCCCAAATGCCCGTGCAGACTCATAACAACTTTCTCACGTACAGAGTTTTTTTTTCATTCTCTGTTTATACCTTTATAAAATGCAGTGTAAATAAACTCAGACTAATAAATAGTTGGTGTTCATTTTATTAGAAGAAACCAAATAAATGGATACCCAGAATCAAAGCAAATCAATTTGCTACCGTAATTCTTATGGCCCAGGAGACACTGTTTTGAAAATTTAAAATTCATTGACTTCCCTACAGTACTGCCAAATTATTTATTTTCTTATTAATGAATATCATTTATGCTGTTGGTATCAGAGCTCTAAATGAACAAAACCACTTACAAATAACAGCATGAAGTGCACATGATTTAAATGTTGATGTTACGAGGTAATAGAAACCTTGTCCCAAGCTTATAGAAAACAGAAGTATTTTCTCCCTTGGTTTCTGTAAGCTGTGGATCAGGATACAGTTGCATAGGTTTTATCATTGTGGAATTTCATTCCTGATTAACAGGTGTTCATTTATGGGCTCCCGCTGTTTTGTGGAATATATTACAATGCTGCATAGAAGCTGTAATCATGTTATATTGTAATCAACATATGTTAATCAGGCAATTCTTAGTTTTACAGGTCCAAAATGAATTCTGTGTCCCATAACATCTTTTAAAAAATGTTGCAATTACCTTTAGATCTTAGCCAGCAATCTAGTGAAGGTCTGGGGCATTGAAAGTTTTTCTTCAGTGGCTGACCCATCATTAAAACATTCAGAATAAAGCAGGGCAATGATAGCATTGCTTGACATGTCGTCTTGCAGAGGTCTGACTGCCCTGGTCTTGTGAGACAGCCACATGCTGAACTGTACCTAAGGCCCAGCCTGAAGTGCTGAGAGAACTCATGGGCAGCCTCTGCTGCATCATGGCAGCTTCTGTGCTTTGGTCATGAGGAGACATTGGAGCAGAGCAAGATGGTGTAAAGGGGACATGAGGTACTGGGCTATATTTCTATATTCTATAGAAAACAATGATTTCTATAGAATTTTACAGTTCTCTTTACAGTATTTTGTGTAAGGTGGGTAAAAACCAAAACTCCTCTTGATGGTCTGCCAGCAAATAACTTTCCTCCCACAGAGACTAGAGGTGATGAGTCTCATCTCCTGGCAATAGCTGATAGATCTTCATCTGCTGCTTTGCTGGTATAGGTCTCCTGCTGTCATGATTCTTGTGATAATGCTGTGGTCCTAGGCAGTTAGGCAGACTGTGTTTGCTCTGTGGAATTTGGTAACAGTAATTTGCCCTAGGCATTTTACTGCTGTAATCTGATCACCTAAATGCAATTCTTTTCAGTCCAGAACAAAGAAGTTTTGGTTTTGTTTGGTTTAGTTTGGATTGGTTTGGGTTGGTTTTTGGGGGTTTTGTTTGTTTGCTTGCTTGCTTTTCTTTTTTTTTTTTAATTCCAGTGCTGTATAATCATTATTCATACCACCTTGCACAAGAACTGAATTCTGGTAGTATTGCTCAGATTTCATTTGCGCACTTGCTGTAATTGTGGTTAACTTTCACCCTTATCAGAAACCTTAGTGTAAAGATACAAGAGCATTAATCAGGCAAAGGGACTTAGATAATATTAATATGCAAACATATTTATGCTAAGGTTTAAAAGATGTCTTTCACCTGGTATGAAGAAGACATGGGGTCCATGACAAGGAGATTTAAAATACAATGTAGTAATTGGAGTGCCATAATTGGATTAGGTAACTGGTGCCGTGGCCAGCCTGACTCCAGCTCATACAGATCACACACAGAGGAGCCAAACTGAGCCAAGACAAAAGAGCAGTCTTCCACAATTAATGAGTAAGGAGATATAAAAAGTTTAGTTTTCTAAGTGTACCCATTTAAAAGTTTAGATGAGAGCTGCACAGCTGGATGGAAGTGTGAAAGGATTGGGAGCTTTGGAGTGGCATGCAGATAGCACTAAAGTTTACAGCTCTTTGGAAAAAGTAGTTTTCAAGAGTATTCTATCAGAAGGTGCATTACATGTAAATGGAAACAGTTTCTAGGAATTATCTAAGACTATCAAAGGATTCCACTGCACTGCAAAAACCAGCAAAATGTTTTGAGTTTAGAAATTGTTTTTCATTGGGAGTGATACAGTAAGAACAATATCATCGTTTCTGTGCACTCAAAATAAAATTCTTGATCCCAAACATGTGTAATTCAACATATATAGGATGTGGGTTTTTTGAAGGGAATCCAGAGGAGGCCACACATGTGCTCAGTGTGCTGAAGCATCTTTCCTATGGAGACAAGCAGAGGCAGCTGGGCTTGTTCAGCCTGAAGAAAAGAAGGCTCTGGGAAGACCTTAGAGCAGCTTCGAGTACTGAAAGGGTCCAACAGGAAATCTGGAGAGGGGCTTCTGACAAGGTCTTGTTGGGATAGAGCAAGGCAGAATGGCTTTAAACTCAAAAAGGACAGATTTAGGTTAGATAATAGGAAGAAATGTTTTCCTCTGAGGATGGTGAAACATTGGAACAAGTTGCCCAGAGAAACGTGGCTGCCCCATCCCTGGCAGTGTTCAAAGCTAGGATGGATGTGGCTTGGAGCAACCTGGTCTAGTGGAAGGTGTCCCTGCCTGTGGCAGGGTTTTGGAACTACATGGTTGTCCTGGGTTCAGCAGCAGCAGTAATCTTTTTTTTTTTTTTTTTCTTACTAGCTGGTGCAGTGCTGTGTTTCTGACTTTCTGCGTGGGAGCAGCATTGACAACACCAGTGTTTATAGTTACAGTTTAGAATGCTTTGGTTTGACCAAGGACTTTCTGAGCCTCATGCTCTGCCAGGGAGGAGGGGAAGCCAGGAGGAAGCAGAAACAGGG
>JASSUY010004785.1:0-11689 GCA_032466535.1 Forpus xanthops
GCTTGTGCAGGTGGTTGCGGCTGTGCGGCCCCCCCCCCCCCCCCCGGGCTAATTCTGTCTGTGCTGCCGGGTGTAGCTGCATGAATCACGGCGTAGGGATGCTGTGGAGAAGCGTTTGCTTAATCGGGGAAAACTCAACCGCTTCTCCTCCCGCAATGTCAGTCTGCAGATTAAACGGAAACGTCCTTCTTAAGACTATTTTTATGCAGGGTCACGGGACCAAATCGAAGAAGCTCAGGAGGCCTACATAACTATGCAGTTACTCAAGGATTTAAGTCCTAATAGCAGCCTTCAGGTACCAATGCTGTTCAATTAGCAACCCAAAGCCTGCTGGGATTGTCTTCCTGGACATGGGTATCTAATCCGTAGGAAATCCCAGTGAATGTTCAAAGGATGCTACAGGCATCTTCATACATAAGTTCATATATCATGAGTAAAGTGTAAGTACATGTCTGACTATACCTAGTAGCTCTGATTACGGTATGTAGCAGGGGTGTTATTTTTGTATCTTGAGCAACCTGATTGGGAGCAGGAAGCTAAATGCAGGTCTTCCATCTCTTGGGAAAGTGCTCTGCGTCACAATTGTTGTGGAGCAGGCTTCTAAAACTTTGTTGTTGGAGCTGATCCGCTTTTGGGGATATATAAATACCAGGTAAAGCCAAATGTTAAAACTGTATGCTGATGTAAGACTTTCTATGTTCTAAGGGATACCTATTTTTTTTTTTTCTTGAGTAATATAAAAAAATGCTGCTTCTGTAGCAAGAATTCATACCAGGTGCAACTTCTTGGCATTTCTGTTGGCTCTTACATGTACGCCAGAGTGCTGCCTAGTTCAACATCCAACTGACTTTGGGGAATGAAATTTTTACATGCCTAATTGCCCTTCTGCCACTGAATTGCACTGGGTAGTGTGCCCCATGATTTAGATACGTCAATACTTGGGTCCATTAATGTATTTAACTGAAGATCCTCATGCTGAATTTACCATTCTTAGCATCCATTTTCCTGCAGCTTGGCCTAGACAAGCAAATCTGATTGAATTGGGGCTTACAGGCTTGGTTTTGTTGCAGCATTGGGTCTTAGGGAGTTTTCAGTACTTACTGTCTGACAAGAAAATACAGTAAGTCTGCATGTAAGACATATCGTAAGACCCTTCAAAGAATTAAAATTACAGCTTGTTTCATTGCAGCTTTTGCAGTATCTGGATCAGTATCTGCATTTATGCAATGACTTACAAGACTCTGCCCTTCTAAACTGTGCTACGGTTCTGATTGAAGCAGTAGGCTTCAATCCTGCAGGTTGTTTTAATTAGAAGGAAAAATTGTGTCCACAGTAGCATAAGAGTGTATAGATGAGCTGCTGCTCAGAACTCAGGAGTAGGAGTGAGGTTATTTGCTCACTGTTCTAAGCCACTGAAAAAGCTGGATGTCAGCAAACACTCAGCGTATAAAGTTCCACGCTTATATCCAGGTCACCTTTTGGTGGGTACTCTGGCTGGTTGTTTTTGGAACCTTCATCAAGTCTGATTTCAATGCATTTATGATCTCAGTGGGTTTCTCTTCCTTTCGAACACACACACACACACACTTTTACAAAATAATATGCATGAAAATAATTTCCTGAATATGACGTGTTCCTTTTTTGCATAGTGATCACTGTTTCAATGGTCTGACAGCTGCTTTGGTTCTCTGCTTCCATAAAGGAGTTTAATGGCTTTTTGCCACTTCCCTAATAAAAGTGTGGCAGTTATACCCAAGCAGAGTGATGTAACTTTCATGTTTTTCTTAGATTAAAAATAGTCCCGGTATAGTATAAATACCATAGGACATGCCTTTTAGGCTGAAAGCCTCTCAAATTCAGATTCCATTAAATGTTTTCTAACATTTATTAGTGGAAAAATAACTTCTGTATTACTGATAATTGCTAAACTATTACAATTTCTAGAAATCCGCTCAGGCATTTTTTTCCCCCAGTAATATCCTACTAAAATTATTCAGGATATTATTTAGTAGAACATCCTTTGGAGATACCCAGGATTTTAAGAATACCACTTTTATCAAAATACTCAAGATGTTAGTCTAAGAAAATCTTTTCCTTTCTAATCTTTTGGTTGCTGTGGATTCATTTATTCAGACTTAGAGACAGATGTAATTTTATGCATATGAAGACCTATATAAGGTTTTGCATGTCTGTAGGATCATGTGCCTTTATGCTGTCTAATGTAGCGGCCATATCATTCCCTTTTTGCTTTTGTGATCGTGTTACTCCACTTTCAAAAGCAGGCTGATTTCTTTTGTTGGAATTTTTTGAGAAGTGCACTAGGAGAAAGTAATCTCATGCCAAACTATTTGAAGTTTTCCTAGCTCTGCTTAACCCAAATTCCTGTGTGCCTGTGTAAACCAAATATTTTCTTCATGACTTGCAAATAATCTATATTCTGTTCTGTTATGCAATGAGGGCTTATGAAGATAGGCACTTTGTTCCTATAGTTACTTTAACTGCTCCTAGTTTTGTGTTGCTTCAGTTTTAGGCTAAACAGACTGGTTCCAGACTTGTGTTTTGTCTATTTTGGAGGAAAATCTGAGCAGAAGAGTTCCATTTTTCAACCAAGAGATTAATATACCTCATATTTTAACTAGTAGTTCTGTTAACAGGAGAAATGCTGAAGCCTGATATTTTCGAGTCTTATCTTCACACACACTTATTTCCTCCCATATCCCCTACATGTCCCTGACCCCTCTCACCATCATCCCAAACCCATCTATCCCTTCATCTGCCTTCCTTTAGTGTTCTGACTTGGCGATAAGCAGCATGTCCTAGAACTAGTGCAAGCAGGTGAGCTTGGTAAAGGCTGTAGCAGTGCCATTTCCTTCTGGCTGTTAGGCCAGTAAACAGCGAGGATAAAGCTGAATTTTCCCTAGCCTTTCTTCCATCAATAGAAGCAACAAGGGCACATGGCTCTGTTGCCTGCCTATTGATTTCTGTAGACCTTAGTATCTCTCTGATATCTGTATTTTGTTAACTTTGACTGAATTGGTTAAATAGGTCAAAATTATTACGGAGAGACTGACTGACAATGGCCACATTGTTGCATGTACTTCATATCCTTATAAATGTATTTAGTCAAACATTCTTCCATTTTTTTAACATCTATTGTAGCCAATGTCTGAGGGCTGGTTACATGGGATTTCATTTTTTTCTGATTATACAGTAATAAATAACATGGGGCAATTGCCATTTATTTGATAAGATTTGCTACTTCTACCTTTACTGTAAATGCAAAGGTAAAAATGCCCAACAACCACAATATTAAATTCATAATTTGAAGCCGAGGCAGGCAATTGATTTGCAATTTTCTTGTCAGTATCTGAGAAACTCTGGCTTTCAGAAAATCAAGATTTGAATCAAATGTTGAAGAACTGGGTCTTTTTAAACCAGAAACAGTTCTATGCCAACAGCATGCACTAGGAAGTTACATTGCTGCACTAGCTGCATGGGCCGCAGTCTTGCATTCGCTTTCCCAAGGGTTAGTCCCATACTTGTTCCCCATGTACATTTTAATTGTATTAATTACACAATTTCATAGAACAACTTGCTATATGAAACTTACAAAATTAAAAAAGAACAAAGTAAAAGATGTCTGGAAAATACTTGTTTAATGTTTAAAGCATTGAAATAACCAAGGAAAACTGGGGTTTATTCTTGATCAAAGGCTTCTTCTGTTTTGCTGAATAAGACTTTATTTTTATAAGCCACAAAGAAATTACATTTGCATAGAGAATTCTGAGTCCAACATTTAACTAACTTCTGAGTGCTTGGTGTTGTAGCCTTAATGCTTTTATAACACCACTTTAAAATTAATTCTGTTCAAGTTCTGACATAGTTTTATGATGTTGTTACCTCAGTGCTTCAGGGTTTACTTAAGGAAAATAAAATAGCAGCAACTGAAATTACCTAAACAGTAGATTTCAGAGACTGACATAAGTAGAAAGAAAGTAGTTTTATTTAACACATGGAACTATGCATGTAAAATCTGTGTTATCATAATGAAATGTAAAGCCAGCTACGGATTTCTGAGCAAAGCTTCAGGCTTTCTTAAAACTGTTCCTTGAGCCAGTTTGTTTCCTACTTTCTCATGTCTTACTGGAAGACGAAATGATCATAAGATTTAAACTTCACAAAAAGAAGCGATTCATACTGCAAATGGGATGCATAGTCACTTAGAAGGAATATTTTTGTGGCGAAGAGGTACCCAAGAGGCACGGAATTGCTCTCATAAAATGTAGTGGTACTTTGGAGCTGTAGGTGGCAGCAATAATTGTGTCGGCCAAGGGCAGTATGGACCTTTTTCTCTAAAAGCCTCAGGTTCTTGAAATGTGTGTTTAAGGAGTGTGATAACTCATACTCATTGCTCTCAGAAGGAATTCTGAAGGGACTTAAACTGTTGTACAAGAATACTATAGCAAAAGTCAACAATTCCATTAATAACAAATGTCAATTATAATAAAAGCTCAGCTGCATAGGGAGGCTGAGAGAACAGAAAGGCCTAGATTCGTGGAATGTTAATAAGGTCCAGAATAATTGTTTAATCTTATCAGAAATTACTTTATATGATGTTTGCTACAAAACTAATTAGGTTTAGTTTATAGGCACTACAATTTGATATTTTAAATTGGTCCTCATCTTAATATTCCCTTGCAAATAGAAAAAGGGAAACTGTCTTTGTAGTTCTATACATTATATCATGATTTACGCTTTCCCAGAATAAATGTGTAATTATGCATTTCTAAGATGAAGTTTTATGTGCAAAGCAAGAACTGTATCTATGCAAACTTGCCAACACAGGACACGTTGTCTTCCACAGAGTTATAATTGTTTCTTTCCAGTATCTGATTCTGCGCTTTCCTTCAGGAGCATTGCAGGACTTGTTTGCTGAAATGTCTGCTGGTTTTGTCTAGCATGGGACCAAAAACCAATTGACACAGTTACTTGGTTTAGAGAATGACAGTAGAATGTCATGCCTATCAGAATCCCCCTGAAATCAGGAATAGTTACATAAAAATGATAGCTTCAGAGGAAGAATGATAGGTATGGTGGCAGCTGTAACATTTATTATCTAGAGCTACAAGCTTTTTTCCATTCATAGGCATTAAGTTTAAATAGATCCTAAATGAGAAGGAGGAGGAACTTGGAGAACAAGCTCTTTCAGAGAGCAGGTGGTTCAACTAAAAAGCCCCCAGAAATATAAAATCCTAGACATCCTTTGAAGACGTTAAAAAATGACAGTGATGGTGAAGTTACATCACTACACTTAAGATCGTGCCTCAGCGTCAACAAGCATGGAAATAAACCTGCTACTTTTTTCCATGTATGTATTTCAGTTTAAGAATTGCATTCTGAGTAACAGTAAAGACTGTGGGTTTAGTACATGTAACAGCTAGATGCTGTTGCATATTCACCTGCAGGTATGGGTATGTATGCAGCACTTACCTTATTTTGCGTGCCTGGTCAATTTGGTGACAAAATTGTTTTTCAAGCCACCTTCAGAAAAAAGAACTAAAGACTCTAAAATCTTAAATCTAAATTAATTAAAACTAGGAGATATCTACTACTGGTAACTATGTCACAAAGCATATATTTTGTACTTCAATAACTTGATATGATAGTATTTATTTTTCAGCTTACTGAATACAGATGTAATTTCTGAGATTGAGTCAGATAAAAGAATGTGACAGAAAAATCAATAGTAGGAAACAAATTTTGGGTTCATTTAAAATAGACACATAGAAGATTAGTTCTAGTTCTGGATTCTAAGCATGTAAGTAGATGCAGAGAGAAATAGTTCACACAGTCACCTGTCCTTGAAAGATCACATGTTTGCATAAAGAAGATTTTATACAAAGAAGATACTATTTTATACAAATAAGATACTCTTTTATATAAAGAAGACATATTTGGATCAAATTGTTCTAGTGCCTTCAACAAAAGCAAGAAGAAAAATTGATTGAAAGGCCTTCACATACTTCAGGAACACTTCTGAATCATCTGCTTCTTAAGTACAATTCTTAGAGACAAAAAACCTTCAAAGAAAGGTTTACCTTAAAAATCAGAGGATTTAGGGAAAGAGTGAGGGCAATCTGGTGTAGGGATCTTACACTTTCAGATTTAGTTCCGAATGGAATTTTAGCTGTTTATAAAGAGTTGAGAAAGTAGGTTTACAAAGCAGTGATGGCTGGAATCAGGTTAATCTCTGTCAAAAAAAAAATCAGTTACACATTTTTATTGATGATACTGAGCATGCAATAAACTCAACCATCTCACTTTTAAGAGAGCACAGAAATGGGAAGAACTAAAGAATCATGCAGAACTTCTACTTAAATTGGTGTAAAAATCTGATGAACCTGGTTCTAAAAAGAATTTGCAGTGAGGACTTACAGTTAATTACTGAGTTTGAATTACAGCTTGAAGCTCGCTCTGATATCACACAGCCAAGTTACGTTGGATCTGACCAATATGAACAGAGCAGTGTGAGAAGAAGCTATAGGAAGCCTTGGCCAGGAGTTTGCCATCTTAGGTTAGGAGCTGCACTGAAGCCTGTGCCTTGGCTTTGATCTTTGCCTGAGCTGTGCCTGCGTTCAGCCTTGTACTTTACTGATTCCAGGCTTGTCTTGCTGACCAGACTTCTTGACTTGTCCTTAGACATACCTCATTATTGCAGGTGCATGTGGTGACCACTGACCTATTGGGTGCGACATCACTGGACCAGTTCTATGCTTGTTCAGGTACTGTGGGATTATGACCCCTGTCAGTACACTCCCTACTTGGGCCTGCCTCGATTTTACCCTTGGCTCCTGGCTCCTCCTTGCTGGTGGGGTAATCTGCTCTTTTACACCCTGACAGTATGGTCTGGCCATCCTTGAAAGAGGTGTCCAGGTAGAACACCTCATATTCTGGAAAATTTCATACAAAACTTATGTCTTCTTTCCTTGTGATGGTCAAGGAAACTCAGAAAAATTATATTAATCCACTTGTCACCTTCATAACTCTGCCCTGCTGCAGAAGTTGTGAATGTTTCATCGCTGGCGGTGTTCAAGGCCGAATTGGACATAGACTTGGGTGACATGGTATAGTGTAAGGTGTCCCTGCTCATGGGGGGGGGGGGGGGGTGTTGGAACTAGATGATCGTAAGGTCCTTTCCAACCCGAACTATTCTATGATTCTATATGCTCTGGGTAGATTACTTAGTGCACGGATGATACGGGGTTTTTATTTTTTTTTTCCTGTTATATTTCAGGCAGTACTTTCATTTTATTAGAGATAAACTGTTAAGGAAAATAAAAAGGTACTAAAATGATGGAGTACCTTCAGATAATCATAGATAAAGGCTTCACAGTTATCCATAATGAACACTCTGCTTAAGCAGTTTAATGTTACTTTCCTGCTGTGTCAGACAGATCAAAAGATTTATTTCTTGTAAAAAAACATGAGAGATCTGAATCCCAGCTTCTTCTCCATGAAAGAATGCTGAAAGGAAGAATAGTAGCAGTAAGATAATTCTGATTAAAGCTGCCTCTGAGCAGGTACTTTGAGAAATTTTGTCAAGAGCTGTATAAGTACTTGATTAATCATACACAGATCTATCTGTAGGCTATAGTAGGCAGAGTGAATCAGAGAGAAAGTTGATTTTCATCTCTTTCAGAGATGCTTCCAGCCATACAGAGAAAAATCTCCTAAAGTAACTTGGCTCTTTACAATGAAATCCTGCTGTGCAGACAGCTGAGCTGAGAGTATTCTTAGGCCAGTTAATATGCATGTCAGTATAATGCTCTACATTAATACAAGTAGGGCAGACTGGAGTTGCTAGAAGTCACCAGGTTATTTCTTGTTTTGAGTGGTGCTGCTTAATACTTGCTAGGAGATACTTCTGCCTTTTTTTCTCTCATCATTTACAAAACAAAACCAGAGAGAGGAAAAAAAAAACCCAGAATGGCTCTTCCTGGGTAAGAGTCACACTGATTCCTGTGATTAAAAAACTGAAAACTGTTTCAGCTGCTGGCAGCCCAGGATTTTTGCATCTCTACTTTAGTTGGATATGTATGGAATAGGGAAAGTATCTTTGTCAGATTTGAGTGACTTTAAAAATTTCTAGTGTTTAAAAATAAAAGCAGCAAGTTTTTCTAACCAGAAAATTTTTTTATTATAAGATAAACCTGTAAAATCTGATGACAAAATGTATTTTTCTATGTTTTGTTCTTGCTGTCCTTCACAGTAGATCTGCAAAGCTGAGTTGCAAGAAGGGACATTAAAGGATTGGAATAGTAAAAGCAGGGATTTTTCAGCTTTTATTCCTCAGGACATAGCTGCACTTTCTAATGAGTTACCTAAAATTGTATTTTCTCAGACCATTTGTTCACAATAAACTATCTATCTTACCTGTAGTTCTGCAGAACTGTTACAAGTTCGTTTAATCTGACAGAAATACAATTCTGAATTTATACCAAATATAACCATGATGACTTTGCTTCCTTCTCTCTGGTTGTCCAAGACAGGAAGGTACAGTGGGCCATTCTTTTCTTTAGAAACCCCTGGGTTCACATTTCTATTACATTATTTAATTTCCCTGCGTATCACTGTTTTTTTTAAGAGTGAACTACATAGAATCAACGAGGTTGAAAAAGACCTTTAAGATCATCAAATCCAAAGATCATAATAAAATTCCAAGATCATCACCATTAGCGGTCATCTGAGAAGTATTTCCAACTTGGCTTTGCACTTTTGTAGAAATTGTTAATAATACTGATACACCAGGCACTTAAAGTACCTTTCTAAATTGCTTTCTGCTCTGTTTTGGAACTAGAACCATAATAATTCTGGCTTAAAAGTCAGCATTATTAATTAGTCAGTGCCAACCCAGACCTCTTTCAGAAGCACGTCTAAATATGTCAGACTTCTTTGGCTCCAAATATATAATATTAGGCTACATCAGTATAAAATACACAGAGTTTACTCTTTCACCTGCATAATTAGGATCTTTAGCTATAAATATGTATTTTCATTGTTAAGTAGCATAGATTTTGCCAACAGCATGAATTCTGTTTTACTATATCCACTAAATATAAATGTTAGCTTTGTAAAACATCCTCTGGATTGGTGCATGAGAAGCTCACCATCTAGATGCAACTGATACATGGTATAGCTATCCTACAAAGGTAGGATCCTAGTACAAAGGTAGTACTCTTAAACTGATCGCTAGGAAAACAAACCAAGAAGTTATCATGCATCAGGATGTAGAATCCTTCTTGTAAACTTTAATGCTAGCAATACAAAGACAGCTTAGTTAATACTGTACTAGTAGCATCTGGGAATGATGCAAGGACATTAGGTATGCAACTAGTGTCTCAAAGCATGTACTATTAGCATCTTAAACAAGGCACTTACAAAGAGTGTAATTGGGCAGCTGATGAATTGACAATGCTTCTTCACAATTTCTTTGATCTGCCTTTCTTCCGAATAGTCTCTTTGGTCTTCCTTTAGATTTAGGATAATCTTAGTTCTACAGCCATGGGGTTCTCCTGGAATGAAATCTGAGAGTTTTAGTGGCAGCACACATGGCCAAATAGCAAGCTTTTTCTGAAATTAAGAGTTAATATCATTGCAATAAGAAATTCTTAATTATTACTAACTACATGAAGACAGTGAACTGGTGCTTCATATTTAATTCTGTGCTCCAACAAATGCAACAACTACAGCAATTACACCATTTCAATGTGTATTTCCCCCGATTTTCAAAACCTTCATGGAAATATATTATGTTTAAACCTTTCCTTTAAACGTAGTATATACTATAAAATGAAATACAGCAGTGGAGCTATATTGTGTGATACCAACTTCATTCTCTTACTTTATGAAGTTCAGACAGTCATTATGTCCCAGACAGGGCAAATTTGCTGCTAAAGTTAGATACTATTATATCAGATTGTGTGCCTGTGCTCCCGCTGCTGTTCTGCAGTGTGTTCACTTGACATTGGCTAGCCTCAAATTGAAGGTGACATACAAACTGCCTATCTTTTTTGTTTTGTGAGCTCAGTCACATTTGCAATCAGGTAGGCAGAGAAGAAGCTGACCTCAAATCAACCAGTCCTGGAGATACCAGCACAAGCAGTGTTTCCTTAAAAGCTCCACTGCTGGATGTCACAGTAGTAATAGGGCCAGCTTTGGTCATCCTGTGCCTGAATCCATGATGACTGTACAGTTGTGCTCATTGGGTCAGTCATTTCCAGAATCTATCTTGTTTGGATCAGTTAGCACTTTGAGTCTGATTTTGTCCAGAGACCAAAACAGAAGGCTTAAGCATTCTCAGGATATACTTAAGAATTCAGACAGTGTTTTACTGACTGAGTCACATTAATGGCTATATAGCTTGCAGCCAATGAATTGCAAACTGGCTCCTTCAGAAAGGTTTTCTTGCTGGAATAGACAGCATTGACGAGTTACTATTTCAGCCTGGAAGGCAAGAGTCTTCCCCTTTTTATCCATGGGTTGCTCTTCAGTTTGGACAGGCTCAGTGTTAATAAGGATAAATATAGCTGAACCCTTACTTGCATGTATATTTATACACACACACAACTGTAGTATATGGCTTTTTAAACAATGAAAAATACAAGTAATTTTGGATATATGTACCGAGAGTGAAGGACAGAAGATAATAATTACTGTTTCAGATGTATCACGAATACTCTAATGTATATTTTGGATTTTTGCTTCTCTCTGATTTGTAATTTGCTTAAGATGAAGATAGAATATGATGAATAATGGTTTAATCAAGAGGAAATTGAGAAGGCTGCGTGGAGACCTCATAGCAGCCTTCTAGTATCTGAAGGGGGGCCTATAGGGATGCTGGGGAGGGACTCTTCATGAGGGACTGTACTGAGAGGACAAGGGATAACGGGTTCAAATTTAAACAGGGGAAGTTTAGATTGGATAAGAGGAAGAAATTCTTTACTATAAGGGTGGTGAGGCACTGGAATGGGTTGCCCAGGGAAGTTGTGAATGCTCCATCGCTGGCAGTGTTCAAGTCCAGGTTGGACATAGCCTTGGGTGCCATGGTTTAGTGTGAAGTGTCCCTGCCCATGGGGTGGGGGGTCGGAACTAGATGATCTTAAGGTCCTTTCCAACCCTAACTACTCTATGATTCTATGATTCTATGAAATTAGTAGGCTTTTTAATGTGGTAAGTTTAGACTGTACTGTAAAGCAAGAAAAGTCATCACAAGATTTGATTTATTAACACTAATTAACTTTCCATTTACATTCAGGGACATCACAGAGTTTAAATTTTATAGTTATGACAAAATAACAAAATAAGGAAGACTGGAGATTCTCACTGTCCTTTACCTGAAAGGCCACTTGTATAGGTACACTCTGAGGTAATGACGTAATTTTAAGAATAAGCTTGAAATTTCTCTGGGAAAAGAAGAGATATTTGCTTAATTGCTATAATGGTGAGACTAATATGGACTCACTTCTAATCCATTCAAGTCAGAATAATACTGCAAGGGAACACATTTTATTGAAGTGTTGTAGAGTGCCTTCTGTTGTTGTCGTGGTTTGAGGCCCTCAAACAGTTCTGCTCACTCACTCCCCCCTCTTTCTTCCCCAGTCTGAGGGGATGGGGAGGAGAATCAAAAGAA
>JASSUY010004785.1:11789-41892 GCA_032466535.1 Forpus xanthops
CACTGGTGTTATCAGCACTGTTCCCAAGCTGAAAATCCAAAACACAGTGCTACACCAGCTATTACTTAAAGAAAAATGACTGCTGCTGCTGAACCTATGACAGTTGTTCATTTAATGGTACACAAGTCTGAAACCACCCAAAGATGTAGAGTTCCTATTTAAGATGTGCTCATACTTAATGTTCCTATGTAAGTTATGTTTAAACAGCCCACTTTATTAATCTGTTTTGAATAAAAACCATGAAAGCCTTGTGTCTCACTATTAGCTGGTTTTATTTTGCCCACAGTTGTCTCTTGTCACAGCTGTGGGAAAGAGAGAAGACAAGAAACAGAATTAGGGAGACTAGAAAGATTATGACAAAATTATGTTTGAATTTTCCAAAGGGAAATAATGGGAAGAAACACACATTTCAGCTTACCGTAGCAGAGCAACTAATCTTCATGAGCTAAGCCTATCAGTAAAAGAAACACTGTCATCACTCATCTTTCTGCAGAATTGACTCTATGTAGGTAACCTTCAATCCAAGCTTTTTTATAAAAATCAGCCATTACTTGGTAGAAACATGCAGCAGGAGAGGGAGAGTAGAGAGAAACTGATCAAGACTTCTTAGGGATGGAGCAAGTCAAGACAGGCACTGAGGGTGTATTTGACATACCAAAGGCTGACTGGGTTTGCTCACCCGTATGTTAGAGGCAAGCAGCCTCCTCATTTGTTGTTTAGAAACTATGATCCTGATCCTGCAATTCAAAAGATCTTTTATAATTTATCCTTACAGAAGGTAAGTAAAATGCTACCTACTCAAAATAGTGTTGACTTATATTGATATTGCACAAACACAAATGATAAGGGTAAACTTAGAGAATCACAGGTTTGAGATTGGAAGGAACCTCTGGAATCATGTCATCCAACCCCTCTGCTCAAGCAGGGCTACCTAGAGCAGGTTGTCCATGAGTATGTCCACTAACAGTTGCTCTGAAATGAACTCATTTAAGGGTGACATCCCTTTGTAGTTACACAAACTGGAACCACGGCCCCCTCAGAAATAATTTTAAAGCTAAATGTTCTGCAAGAGCAGCTGATTCTGCCCCTCACACATGGAGTCTCCTCAAAAAGCACTAAAGAACAAAAATGCTGTCTTTGTGAACGGGGCCGTTTGGCTAAAGTGTGTTAATGTACTCTTCATGATTTTGAATGCAAATGAAGATAGTAGCACCCTAACTTGTAAGATTAATCCATTAAAGCAAAAGAGAAGCTTAGAAACTATGTTACTAACACACTAATGAGGTTTCCTCCTTGGTGCCTGCATTATTGCTGAAGTGGGCAAAAAAAATATGGGTCTCTGTGTATGCCCTGCTACCCATCTAAGAGGTGGGACATGAGAGTTCAGTATGAAGTCTCTCTAGTTTGCAATGCTGTTAGAATTCACCAGATGGGGCTAATACAGCAAGTAGAAATATTCTCTACAGAAGTTATACTGAAAAATTATAGATAGGTAGAGAGAGCAACATATATTTGTACATATGGCATAGGAGTTTAACCTTTTTTTTTTTTTTTTTAAGTTAACCCCCTCAATGAGTCCATTATTTATAATAGAAACTTTGATTCAATAACTTTCTATGAACTGTATGCTCAACTATTCAACCATTCACCATCCCCCACAGAAATCAAGAGCTGCCTCAGGAAATCTGTATGTTAGATTAGGCTTTTTTCTTTTTTTTTTTCCTAAATCTCTAAACTACCTCACCTACATAAAAATGGAAGGGTGTGTCTGTTGTCTTCTGTTTCTAGATATTATGCTTTTTTGTATGGTTAATTAAAAATATAAATAAAACTTAAAAAAATTAGTTTAAGCATAGAAAAAGTGTACAGCTTTCCCTTTTCATGAATAAAGAGGCTGATCCCATTTCCTAACTCGACCTCCCAGATTTAGTTTCATGTACAGACTGAACATACTGAGACATAGCACTACAGTTTTAGTTAGCTGTTTTTCAAGAAAGGCAATTCCTACATGCCAGTGCATCTGTCAGATGTCCTCATCTGTGTCAAATGACCAAATCAGGAAGTTAGTATCTGAAAATTGAAAGTACTCACCTGTGACAGACTAATGCTCTCTATTAACAAGCAATTCTATCATTATTGCTATCAAAGGAGATGAAAATGCATCAAGATTTAGTATGTATCTACCTTATATTTGATGTTAGCATGTTATACCTACTTATGAAAAAAAAATCAGTAAAAAAATAGACATCAGATGTATTTAACTAAACTGACTGAACAGCTATTGGGCAATTACATTATTCATGTTATACCTAGCACTTGGTCATAGAAGGATGGAGGCAAAAGACAGGGAATCTCACACCATTACTGATTACTTGATTACTGGTAAGTATATGCTACAGAAGACTACACTGTATGAGTTGGATAAGGATGATAGTTTCAGGTAAACCAGGAAAGCAGGGACACAAGAGCCTACTCTGCATGGGTAATCTTCAAACCACAATTTTCTTTAGTAATCCCATCGTCTGCTTTATATGTGCAGTGAGAGAGAGTAGAGAGAAAATAAACAAGTTCCATTAAACACGGAAGAAGTCAGGCTTCCAGTTAGGCAGTTAGACTGACTGCAGATAAGTTTTTATGATGAATGTTTTTTTTTTTGCATGATGAAATTATAATATGCGTATGATAAGAATACATGCATCATTTCAATATATCTCCATTCTCCTCAGCCAACCTTTCTTTTGTCTTGCAGATGACAAAATTGCTATAATGAAAAAGGCTGGAAAACCTGTATTTGGAAGTTTTGTCTAAACAGTTCCACAGTTCCACTCGCTAATCTTCCAGCTCCTAGATATGAGTAAGTTCTGGATACCAGACGGATGGCAAAGACTTGTGAATTTAATTGTGCCCTTCTTGACTTACAAACCAAAGTCATGAGCATGACTATAACAATGACCATTATGAAGCCAGCAGATAATTCAGGAAAATAAGCTCTCCTTTCTTTATGCATGCGATGATTCTACTAGTGCTGAACAAACAGCTTGTACTTATGCAGTATTCGAAGCTCTTGTGCTTCAATGAGCTTATAGAGTTTCAGAAAAAAATCACATTAGAAGATCATTTATATAAATCTTCAATGCTTCATACAAAACAATTTGGAGACAGTCATTCCAAACATGGGACTGAAATTATACTTATTACACTGATGGAGAATCTCCTTCTATGACTAGACAGAAAGCAGATAACCATTCTTCTTCTGAGGCTCTCTGCAACATCTTTGAGATATTGCCTCATGTGAGAAAGGTGATAAGGGAATGTAGAATGTGCTATGAAGTTTTCAGTTTCTCTTTGAAAAATACACCAAAGCAACAGGGAAGGATCCCTTCATCAGTCAGCCAGATGAACTGGAGGAGACTGAGGAATCTAGGATAAATTTAAGACACCATAAACATACCTGTCTTAAGCGCAAAATGCTCAGAGGTTCTTGATTCACCTTTTAGATCTTCTTTGTTTTAGGCTGGTAATGCTTCCCTTACCTTGCCTGTTAAAGTCTGTTCTTTCCAAGGACACCTTTCTCAGCTTTCCTTATTTCCTGTTCTGCTTAGGGAGTCTTAAAACACACAATGGCAACAACTTTGCTTGTAGGGATGGCTGTTAACTGTTACATCAAGTACACATTGCTTGGCTGACCTAACACCACCTATCAGTAACCATGTATTATCATAACATGATAACCACAAGCTTCGCAATGAGAACCAGCTCAGTTAAATAGCTGATTCTGATAGAAGATAAAATAATGTTGAAACATTTATGTACTGAATCTTTTGTTGCTTAAGTTACAAACACGTAAGAGTCTACTGAAGACTTCAGTTTAGGAGTGTTCTCAGCCTTCTGAATGGCACTGCATTCTCACACTGCAGCACTGACAAGCACCACTGGCTAGAAATTCCAGTTCTGTAAGAAACTCAATCACTGCTGCTGGCCAACAGTCAGACCTTACTAATTCATAGGTTTCTCACTCCTCACATGGATTACAGCAATACTGTGTTTGGATGTCTTCCATATTTAGGGAGTTTTGAGAAATACATAATGCTGTAGCACATCTTAGAAACATAAGCTATTTGTAGACATATCACAACCAATCTCTCTGGCTTTCTATATAATTTAAATTCATTATCTCAGTCTTATCTTCAGAGAACATAATTTCCAGGACAGCTACAGCTTCAAGATAAGCATTGCATTGATAAGAACAGCACTTTCACTATGGAGGTATGGTAATCTGTTCCAGAGGCAACTTGGAGAGAGCTGAGTGCAAACACCAAAATGAAGCCTTCCAAAACCACAACAGAATTCACTGTTATCCAATTCCAACTGCAAAGCAGACTTCTTTTACCTTGTCTTCTTCAATCCAAATGTCTGTTTTCTAAAAATACCCTTTTATTTTTAAGTAATAACCCTCCCCAACTATGAAAACAAAATGTTTCACAGGCTCTTGCTCTGGAGGAGGGATGAGAATACAAACAACATGCAATGTATTCTAGCATAGCGGAAACTTAGTAACAGCCTTTCATTTGTAATACACATCATAATACATTATATCATTAATTTAGTGTTACATGTATGTAGTGTTAAGATTCTTAACACAAATAAAGTGCCATGAAACTAAGCCATAAACTATTTTCTCATGATGAAAGCAAGTTAGAAGTACTTTAATGTCCATGTAATTTACTGGAAACAGATTTCCAACACTGTAATTATTTTTCTTCTCCCCATACTAAATGGAACTTGCATGCCATTCCGCTCATCAGCCTCAATCTTTTGAGTAGTTCAGATGTGTTGTTTATGTATCTTTCTATGCCTCTGCCTGTTAGTAATTAATACATACTCATGATTTGTTAAAATTTGACACACTGCAAAGTTTTTTTGACTCTTATGACTCTTAAGCCAGTGACACACTAAATGCCTAAACTGGTTTTGGCATCAGAAGTCCAGGCAAGACTTATCAGACTTAACTATAGTTGATAGACACTGCAAAGATGGTCTCCTGGCTTCTATATTACAATCTGCAGGCAGTGCACACCAGAACAGATACTGTTTGCATGATGGAATATGGGTGTAGTCACCATCTTCTCTGGTAAAAGTATCACTAAAATCAGTTGTTGCACTTTTCAGCAAGTAACAGATAGTATTCAGATTAAATCGGTGGAAAGTTTTGGTGATAACTGTACTATATTACCTAAGTTTTAAGGCTGTAGTTTCCTTGTGGCCATTAAAAGCACAACACTACATCCTGAAAAGCTGCAGGACCAATTTGTGTCCTGCATATGTCAATCTCAAAGGACTGCACAACTTTATTAATGTATTATTGATCATGCATTAATGAGTGAATTTTGCTCAGGTCCATTTTGCAATTTGCCAAAACGTTTAAGAAAAGCAAAGGCATGATGCAGCATGATACTCACTGACCCGTATTTACTGGTTACACAGTGCACAGAAAACAGCACACTTAGCAGTGTCCTCATGGGATCATTTCAGAACTGTCATCTTTGGTTAGCTTGAGACAGAAGAATTTATGAGTGGTACAGAGAATTTTTTTCAGAAGGCTTTTCCCTGTAATCTCCTTTTCCCATTCTTTAACCAAGTATTCGATGACTATTGGTTGTGGTGCTGTACAATAGTGTTCTTGTGATTTGCAGCTGTGTTTTTCAAATGAATGTTTGTGTTGGATTCTCAGTGGAATCTCTCAGCAGCTTCTATTGATGTTTCTTGGTAAATGTTAAATACTACATCAATTCTTCGACTTTCTGCACCATCATATACTGCTGATAACCAGGTACTTGTTAGCTTTGTTTATTCTTTGGATCACACTCATTCCATCAGTGACAGAGGGTCTGCTGTGGTTTCAGTACAATTTGCATTCCACATGGTTCCTCTAACAAAGTTGCCTGCTTGTTCTTCAAAGTGATCTATCCAATGTTGTCAGTGTGTAATGAATTAGCTATAGTGAGTATGCATGATAGAGGTTTTTTTTTTTTTAAAAAAAAAAAACTTATTATGAAGAGATTCTTGCATTTCCTGCTCTTCTCTGTGACTGAAAACGTTCTTGCCTTCTCTCTGGAAGTCCATTCGTGAAATTTCCACATGCAAGAACCACACTCAGTACAATTCTTAATATAATTGCAGGTCTCCTCACCTACTTTATGTGCTTTTACAGGTATTTACTCAGATACATGCTCTATTCTGCATGAGTTAACCTGGAGAACCTTGGCTGTTTCATGTCTCTCAGCTACCTTGTACTACTATTTTGATGGTCAGCAGCAAGAAAGTATTAAACTGCAAACTAAATCTCTTTGAGCTAAACTGATTTGAAACAATTGATTTGAAATCTCTTTAACTCCCTGGAGTCTGAATGGACTTCTGTAACTGAGCTGACCTAGTGGAAAGAAGAGGAGGTCCTGCTTCCCTCCAGCTCTGTTGTACATTCCTGTCCCACACTTATACAGTCCATGTTTGTCATTTAACTCTATTCAATTTACATTTGCAGGGAGTTTAATTTGCTATCCATTTATCTTCCAGAAATGGCTCATTACAGGCCAGATGAGTGTTGCTGCTTAGGAGGGAAGTAGCAGCAGCGGATAGTCACTGTCAAAGTAGAGAGCAAGACAATGCCTTTTGGTAGCAGCTGCATTACAGCAATGCAGCTACAGCATCAACCTACAAAATGTGCTTTTACTATTAATATGTGGTCTAACTCTGTGCTGCTTGTCTTCTCCTGGTTGCACATTCCCGAGTCCCTCTTCATTTTGCCCCTAGCAATTCTGTGAGGAGTTGCATCTGTCTGGCTGCTGATCAACAGTTTGCTTACCCAAGAACCTGTAATTTCTTTGTGTGTGTTAGTTTTCAAGTGGATCTGACTCACCCTTTGGTTCCATGGTTACTAGGACTGATACGAGGGAGGTAATGGAGATATGTACCTGAAGACAGGAGTCAAACCCTTTGTTACAGATGGAGATCAGTCTTAGATTGGTTTGAGTCAATCATGAGGCGCTCGTTAGTCAAGCTCTTTAAGCTGACTCTGCTGCCAAAAGAAACAGTCCTGCCTCTGCCTAGTGAAAACAATCTTGCCAACCCTACATGACTTCCACCTGACATTAATGTGGTTCACTGTGCAACACAGCTGCTTGTACACTTGCACGACGATCAGAACAATGAGGTGAGTTATCTGTCAACCAGTTTTTCAGGTTACCATTTCAGGTCACCTCCCCAGCTTGGCTCTGCTTGCAGCTGGCAGCCGGAGGTGGTGCAGAGCTGGCGAATGCCTGTGCTGTCTTCTTCAGGGGCAGCGTGGGCTTGACATGAAGCGTCAAAGCACAGCTGCACACTTGTATTTGCTGTCTCTTAACTGATTTACAAGCGGGACGCTTCCAGCGGGGCTTAGCAGCCTCACCTGATCAGGTTTGCAGGCGCTGGCGTGTACCCCGGCAGTAACGTGAGGACAAACCAGCCCATGGACATAGCAAGGGCGGCGGCGCCTCACTCTGACCTCTCACCCGGGAGCCATCAGCTCCGTACCAGCTGCTCGGCCCTAGCGCAGCCGAACACCTCCGGCCTCAGCGCGGCCCCTCAGGCGGTGGCGGTTACGCCCTCACCCCACGCACCGCCCACGTCCTGAGGCGACGGGTCACTGTGAGCGCCAGAGCCCCTCCACACACCCTCCAGCCGCAGCCCACACCCCGGCTCTCTCTCTCGGCTCTCTCGGCTCTCCCTGCTCCCCTCGGCAGCTCCGCTACACCGCAGCCCCTCCGCGCCCCGTCACCACAGCGACGGACACACCCCACTCGCCTCCCCGCCCTCCCCCGCGAGGGCCCACCCAAGGGCTGGCGAGGCGGTCCTGCGCGTGCGCAGACCCGCAGTAAACAGGCGCCGCCGCTCCTCCCCCTTACGCCGTTTGCGTGGCCGCCCTCCGCGCACGGCCGTGCGAGTGGCGGCGGTTGCGCAGTGGCGCTACATCCGGGCACTGGGGCAGGATGAATGCTCCTTTCCAAGATGGCGGCGGAGGGAGGAGGGAAGGAGATGAACGAGATTAAGACTCAGTTCACCACCCGGGAGGGGCTGTACAAGCTGCTGACCCATTCGGAGTACAGCCGACCTAACCGGGTGCCCTTCAATTCGCAGGGCTCCAACCCGGTCCGCGTTTCTTTCGTCAACGTCAACGACCAGAGCGGCAACGGGGACCGGCTCTGCTTCAATGTGGGCCGGGAGCTCTACTTCTACATCTACAAGGGGGTCCGCAAGGTACAGGGAATCGGTCTCTGGGCTGAGGGGGGAGTGGCGAGGACCGCGCGCCCGCCGCCCGCCGAGGGTCCGCCGGCTGCCGGGGAGCGTGGGAGCCCCGCCGCAGGAGCTGCACCGTGGGCGGGGGACTGAGGCCGACCCGTGGGGCTGTCTCTCCTCCGACCCCCTTGCTCCCCAGTGGCCTTGCGCCTGGTACCTTTTCGGTTGCGGCCCGGTTGTGGATGAGACTTGAGCCGCTCTCCCGATTAACTGGCCTGCGCGTAGCGGCTGGGGCAGCGAAGGCCTGGGTTGGAGGGCTGTGCGACGGGATCGGCGCTCGCATAGTACTAGCGGGTCACAACAAGTACGGTGTCCCCTACAGTCGTTTGCGTGTGAGCCTTTGGAGGGATGCGATTGTTTGGGTCTTCCTAGGCGTACAGGAGTGAAGGTTAGCTTTCCATTGGCAAGGCAACTCTGGGCCTCCTTCACCTGCTGCTTCAGGTCTGAGTTTGCTGAATACTGATGCCTGTCATAATTATGGTAGTGTCAAACCCTGCTTCCAGAATCTTTCTAGCTTTGATTGAATACCTACAGTATGAACTCTAATTTTAGGCCTTCACTGTGACTTTGAAGTATGAACTGGTTTTAGGATTGCTTCTAAATGGGAGCAGTGGGATGAGCCGAGTTTTACATGTCAGATAATTAACATGGATAAAGTTGCTTTTACAGGCAAGAACCATTGATGCAATTGATAGAGACTTCTTACCTGTCATTATTTGATGCAGGACTAACAGAGCACAGATTTGATCTTTTGAATCACCACATTTATGAACAAACACTTTCTACTTGTTGTTTCTTAAGGTCCTTGATTTTATGAGATTTAGAGGAGTCTGAATTTGTTATGCTGAGTGAATCTCTGTCACTCCTGATATATGTAAACACAGGTACAATGGTTGTCAGTCTTCTATTTTATGTTTCTGAAAGTGGGTCCTTATGTACCCTGGGACTCTGCAACCAGAATGTGAGTACTTTGAGATCTTTTTGCTCTTAGCCTACCATTCAATGCTTGCTGAAGGCAAAGAGAACTAGTGACATATGCAGGGATGTGCAGGAAGCTTGTACAAGAGCAAGGAATTATATCTGAATCTATGATGAAATCTATGCCCATTTTACTTCTCTCTATGAAGCGTAAGGACCAACTGGAGAATAAAGGCTATGTGGTTATCTGTTGACTGTGCCTTAACAGATGTGATATGCCCTGTATAATTATATGGGAAAGTATGTGTAGAGATTAGTTCCATCCTTTAATGAATTTTAATAGTCTAGTTTTGTTTGAAGTAGTACTTAATAGTTTCTTTCAGCATGCAGTATTTTTTATCAAACAGTATTTGCTCTTTATAAGCAGTTGCTGTGTTTACTATTTACAAGGTTTTCTGGCTGGCAGTTTTCTCTGAAAATCTATATCCTAAATTATTACCATGTTTGAATTCTGATATGTCCATTTTTTCCATACAAAGTGACTGCAGAGTACTCTCACTAAGATTGCAGAGCAGGCCTTTATGTAGTTTAGTAATGATACATGTGATTCTTGCAAGGTGTCTTAATCATCTCTTGCTACAGTTCTAAAAAATAAAAACTAAAGCCTGGAATTTCATTTAAAATAGGGAACTAAATATTTTTTTCAAATTATAAAATCATTTTGTCTATTTGACTTTTTTTTTTCCCATCTTTTTAAGATGCTAAAAATGTTGGTGGGATACACAGTAACTGAGATAATTTTAGTTTGTCAGGTTATTAAACTGAGAGCTTTGACGCATACCTATTAGTGTTGAATATTTTTTCTTCAAGTAGTATAAAACGTACACATTGTTAGAACAGAATTAACTTCAGTAACCTTTTGTAGTGATAGCAATTTAAAAATACAGTGTATATTTTGTATGTATATGTAATCCATTAGTAAAGTGAACCTAGAGAAATAGCTGAAGTAGATTGAAATGCAGTTAGGAAAAATACTTTAAATGAGAGTGGGGAAGGTGGTCTGTCTTAAGCTTGTAATACTCTCAGCTTTAGAATTTATTTTGAAACGATTCAAGCAAGTCATTGCTTTTTCTGTGTACAAAGTTGACATAGAAACAGGCTGACAGTCTTTCAAACTGATTATTTGAGCTTTTCAGAATCAAAAGATATCTTTTGGCTATCATAAAATGGAGAGAGCTGTTATTTTCTAAATTGACAGTATGTAATTCTGCCTTTTAAGGACAAACTCTTAAACTCTGCATGCCTTCCTGGTCTTGGGGGCAGGAGAGAGGGACTTCATCTGTTGAAGACCAGGCTGTTTGGTATCCATTGCACAATATATATGCTTTTCTTTCTAAGATCTGCTACTTTTCTTCCTAAGAAGATGTTATATTTTTAATAAAATGAGTGAAAGAACCACCAAGACTTTAAGTGATTGTGTCTGTTGGATCTTGAGATAATTCTTGCATTGGTGATCCATTGCAGATCAGTATGCATGAAGTAAGAGTCACGTTTAAGCCATTAAGAACACTTAAGAATAAATATTATAATATTAACTCGAAGATACATCCCTGAAAAGAAGCATCTTGAAATCAGTGATGCTAAGAATCTTCTAGTTTCCCTTAAATTCTAAATACATTGCATCTGCAATGTTAATTTATATGCCATCTTTTAAAGTAGACTGCTAATGTATGTGTTCTACTTAGGATATTTAACCCATATAAAGAAAAAAATAGCGGAATACCACCAGAAATAACCTTGATTCTTCTTCCACAAAATTTAGTTCAAAAGTTATGTCTAATGTCTAGGACAGTGGTGTGGAGATTGGAGTAGTAATAAACAGTGATAATAGTTTGGCGTAGAGACAAGAGAGAGCTTTGGACAGCATTTCAGGCTGTCTTTAGAGATGTTTTGAAGCAAAGTATTTTCTCCAAACTCTGTTATTTGCCTCTTTAAAAAGGAAGCGGAACTTTAACTTTTTCATGCTTTCATGTTACCACTAAACTTTACCATTACTATGAAACATCACCATGTTCTCATGGTTTCTGTATCATAGAAAGCACATCAATTATGAGCCAATGCATTGATGTTTTTATAGTAAAACATAGGCAGCTGTCTTTATTTTAATAATTCAGTGCAGGCCTCCATAAAAATGCTGCTTTATGACTTGGGTCCATAGTAAAAAAAAAAAAAAAAACACGAAAACCCTATAGTGTAGGAAGGAGAGATTAAATTGTGATGGAATATCTGGTTGCTTTACTTAGTTATGTATATAGTTATCCTCAGCTACACTGTCAGTGGGGTTTCCCTTTTAGTCCTTAACTTTGTTTCTAAGGTTAGGTGTGTATGGTGATCTCATGTTAAACAGAAGGGGTAAATTTTCATGAACTCAAATGATCTAGTCACAGCTTAAAATGATGGTTTAGCAGTATAGTATCCTCTTGGCAATGTGCTCCTATCTCCTTGTCATGTTTGGCGGAGTTCAGGCTCTGGTTGAGCTAGTTCAGCTTGCTAAACCAGCAGCAAAGTACTTGCTCTTTTTCTGGGTTGATTTTCTTTTCATTTGGTGAGTTGAGCTGCCTCATCTTGGGGTCACATATTAGCACACACAGTGAGAGCAAAGAAAGGGCTGATGTTGGGTAAGAAGAAGGAACAAAGCTAACACCTTTAGTGGCCTGAACTGTCAGGTCAGATCCTCTGCCTTATGAGGTCTCTCCCCAATAAAGCCTTTATTTCAGCCATAAGTTGTATTTAGAGGATCTGTTTGTATGGGATTGATGACTTAATTTTGACTGAGTTATAGGTATTAAAGGAAGCCCTTTTTATTATTTCAGGAGTTTATTTCTTCATGGAGTAGGGTTATAAGGTAATAATTCAAAAATTAAATGCACACATGCACACCCCACAGCTATCCAAAGCAGCAGTGAGTCAATAATTGTATATGTTATAGCATATTGTAATGGTGTTGGAGCAGAAGCATATGTAGGTGATAAGCTCAGGTTGGTGGAGGCATGAAGGGCAGAATCTGTTGACTGTCTTTTTAACCTTACATTGATCAAATTGCTTAGAAGTAATTGTATTTGTACAAAGATGAAAGTAATCCCATATTTCAACTTCCTTTTTTTAAGAACTAGCATACTGGCAGCCCCCTGGTTGTGAGTAAAAATAGTGATGATACGTACGGTTCCTTCCTTTGTGGTTCTTTAAATTACCTTCTTATTTCTGGCTTGATAATGGAGTCTTTGTCCAGTTGAGAAGTGTTATGCTTGGTGGTGATTTTTAGTTTATAGACTGTTCAGCTAGGATCTTGTTCCAACAGCAGAATGACAATGGGTGGCATTTGTCACTGTGCTTAATGTATTTCTCTGGCAAGGGTAGTGTGAGACACTTCTGGGTAGGAAGCTGGAATCTGTGGAGCAAAGCAGCAAATTTTCTCAAAATGTGGGAAGGTGAGTTTATATTACTGTGTATTTAGGCATCACTAAGCTGTGTTAGGCCCCTGAAAAAGATGCACCTTTTAATAGCAGATATGAGCTATAAAAATACTGAGATTTGTAAGGCTTTCTGATAATACACTTGCTTTGAAGCAGAGGGAAATATACCCACATCTTCATGACCAGTTCTTAAACTCACAGTAGTAACAAGAATTCCACAACCTCCCAAAATAAGTTGTTTTGGTGCTTAGTTCATCCCTCTGCTCCCCCTCCCAATATTTAACTGAACTTCTCGTTCAAGGGAAACAAACAAAACAAACTTCCAAACAAAAAAAAGCAACCAACAAAAAAAAACCCCTCACAACCAAATAGCCTGCATGTAATTACTTATGATGGACATGGAGGACATAGAGATTAGTTGATTGTCTTCAGCTTTTACATATTTGACAACTTGTTAATTTGGCCTCTCACTTTTCCTAAGGTTCTTTTAACCTTTCTTCTGAAATAATGAATTCCAAATGTTTGATTGGTCTTCTCTCTGTTGGCTTCTGGTAGCTTGCATTTGTGGTAAACTA
The DNA here is from genome assembly GCA_032466535.1 of Forpus xanthops. Classification (NCBI taxonomy): domain Eukaryota; kingdom Metazoa; phylum Chordata; class Aves; order Psittaciformes; family Psittacidae; genus Forpus; species Forpus xanthops. Next base: position 25,087 of record JASSUY010004785.1, read on the forward strand.
GGTATATAGTACTTCCACTGTGACACCAGTGCAGTGTAAGGGGCAATTACTGCTTGCTGTGTCTAATATTCTTGCTAATGTATTGAATAATATTGCCTTTTTTTAATTCTGCTTGAACTTACTTGGATTCTTATCATATTGCTACTTTTCTCCGTTTTTATCCATGCTTTGATTTTTTTTTTTTTGTTTATAAATAATACATACCATTTTCATTGGGTTTCGTTATATTTATTAGTGGGTTTATTTCTGATTGTGCTGCCTATTGCAAAATAATTCTTCCAGTCTTGGTATCATTCACAGATGTGAAGTGTGCTTTCATCTGTTAATGAGAACTTAAAAACCACGTTACATTTGCTGCTGACCTTTTTCTCTAGTCCAGTTACTTTTTCAGAAGGCTGTTAGATTTTTTTTTTTTTTTTTTTTTTGATGCTTGCTTTGTGCAAGTTTACCTTTTGTGCTTTATTCTCCTTTGTCTAGGTGCTTACAGTCTGATTTGTTTCAGTGGCTTTGATGACCAGGAAAGGCTTAATACTGTGATTAGTTGAATTCTTCTACAAAGTGTTCTGCATTTAAATGTTTATTTATACCAGAATCAAACATCACTATTATTGTGAAAGAGATGACAGGTGAATTGGTTAATATATGTACCACAGTAAAAAGAGCAGGACTTTTTTTCAAAGGTATCTGGTCCCATCCTGTTGCTGGGAAGAGGCTCTTTTTCTGTGCTGGAGGTATTCATAGTCCGCATTTCTCAGGTGTGCTGGATGTGACACTGTAAGTCTGTTTTGTCCCTCTTCAAAAGGGTGTTGTAGATTCTTTTAAATTCCTTTCCCCACCCAGAAATCCCTTAATTTCTTGCAGAGCTTTTGTTTCTTCTCCATCTTGTAGACAGTAGTTGGGACTGGATTTGCTAGTCCTCTGGTTGTATTGTGCCTAGACCTCTAGTACAGATCAGCTGTTGATGGGTGGTTGTGAAAGTATTTGAAAGTCTTGGAGGCTTGTTTGATTGTTTAATGGAAGGATATACTTACCACCTTGAGTTTTATCATGTAGATAGATGTTTTCTTTCTAAATTCTATCTGGGCTGTACTGACAAGACACAAAATAATTGCAGTTTTCTGAAGGACGGGGTTTTTTTGGTAACCCCTTCCTTCCAGTGACACTTCTGAAGGAAGTTTGCACGATTGTTGTCTGGAGGCTACTTCTGAGTTGTAGAAAGCGGTATTAGTTTGAAATTCCTTTACTTCTCTTAGCCTGTATCTCAAGCCTGTATCGCAACTGTTTTGACTTCAGTAAGGTGTTGCAGTATAGCCTCTGAAGAATTGCTCTCTGGGGTAACAGTTCCTTTATCTAAGGCTGCCTGTTTGGCTGGCATGTTTGAGCGTGAGTACTAAGCTATGCTGGCCAAACCTCTAAACTGGTATGCAGTGTTTTATAAACAGTGAATCTGTTGGGGATTTGTCTTTTTTGTTTTTTTTCTTTTCCTCCACTGCTGGTATGATTTGTATATTGTATTGGAGTGTATGCGTAGTACTGCTGTACTTACAGGAATTAAGTTGGGGAAATTTGAATTATTGTGAAGCCGTTAATTGTACCGCTTAATCTTTGCAGATTGACAAAATTTTAGTCACTGTTTCACAGATGCAAATAATGGTCACGTGTAACAAATGCTTTTGTGTCTGTAGTGAGTTTTGTGGACCAGCTTTGCAAGATTATTTCCAAAAGTGTTGTGCTACATGCTTAAATTAGGAGGAGTTTGCATTATGCTTTGACATCTGATAGTCTGCAAAATGCGTAAGTTGTTAACCATTAATAGGTAGAATGTACACTGAGGATGTCTCAAGCTCTAATTAAATGTTGCCTAGACTCATCTCTCAGAGGTTTGAAAGCCATAGTTGTCCTGTTTGACATTCTAGGATCAAATCTAATGTCCTATTTTGAAGTATTATTGTAGTTCTCTGGCTAAGGGGAACCGTCTTAAAGTACCTTCTTTTGAAGGACAGGTATCCGAAGGCCACTTGCTGTACAGTTGTTATGACTGAGTTGACACACTTGGACAAATGAGTGTTGAAAACGGTGCCGCTAGTGCCTAATAATGCCATTATCCTCTTAGAAACCTTAAGAAAACTAAACAGTAACATTAAATGTGCCCTACTGTATGTTGAAGTAATAATATCCTTCTTGGAAATTGAGTATTTTTTCCTTCCTTTCCTCACCCCTCCTTTAAAGTCCAAAAGTATATGCAGTCCATATTCTAGTATCTAGATTGTTCTAATTTCTTTCCCTCTGTAACTTAAAATAAAGTGGTTGCTTTTGCTTGCTCTGGCTTCTGTTTGGCAGACTGTTGGTGGACTAGATGTAGCCCTGTAGTCTTTGTGGGCAGGACCACCAGCCACTACGCTTGAAGTCTTTCCAACGGTAGTGTCAACTTGCACTGGGATTTTTCTCTTGCATTATTCCGTAAAGCTGTTCATAATGGAATGATAAGATCTCTAACGGATACTTTCTGTGAAGTGATTTCAGTTTTGGTTTACCAACTGTAATCTGTCTTTAATTTCATGAGTTAATCATAAGGTTCTCATGTGACTGTAATGGTCAAATACTTTTTTCATTCTGTGTGGGATTAGAATATAGACGTATTAAGCAGTTCTTGGTTTAATAATGCCTCATTTTGTATGCCTAGTGAATCTGAATGCTATAGTAACCTAAATGTTAGTCTAAGCAAGAATGTTAACTTAAAAATGCCCTGGAGTAGGGAGAAAACATTGGATACTATAAGCAAACTTCATTATTCCAAGGAATAATAATAAAAATAGTATTATCTTGTAGGAACTTTACATAAATTTTGTAAGGGAATTAATATCACACTTTGAGAGGTCTCTAGTTTATGGCTTCAGTTCTCCCTTTCAACTAAAGAAAGGGAGAGCTTTGATAACATTGAGATGCCAATACATACTGAAACTGTTAAAAATCCACAAGCTTGGTGAAATAAACTGTTGGAGTGATGCTCTAAGGACACTTTAACCTGCACAGTCACATGGATAACATGGTAAACCTGAATAGTTGTGCAGATTTTCTTCAAATCAGAGGTGGATATTGGAGCATGACCTTGGTACAAGTTTGAAGCCATCATTGAAATGAAATTTTGGCAGTTCTTGTATTTTTTTGTCTTGATTTTTTTTTCTGCTTTTCTGTTTACTGCCCTCAGTATTACAGAGAAATATTTATGATTTTTTTTAAATCATGTTCATAACATGTAAATTATAGATTAGATGTTTGGATTTGTATAATTTAGTGGTCTGAATGGCAAATGCTCCCTCTACAAATCAGCTAACTGTATGGTGAAGCCATAGGTAGAGGCTTAGCCTGCATTTTTCTTCAAATTTCCACCTTTATCTCCTACTAGGATCTATATAACGAACAGTTGGATTTATTTTTCAGGCTGTGTGCTACTGAATGCAGGATTTCTCAGCTGTCTTATATCCCATCTTGCATGTGTCACTATATGTCAGTTCAAATTATTGATCTATTTTTTCATAATTAAGGAAACAATTATAAAAAAACCCTGACTTTAAAAATGGCTGCTCAGTGTGATATATTAATCCAGGAGGAGTTTTTTTCAGAAATACAAGGTGAAGCTTGCAGAGGAAAGATGCTTGGCTTCACTAGAGAATTATTGCTGTTTAATAGTATAAGTGATACATCTCAAGAGGTGACTTCTGTGGTCCCTTATACAGAATAACTTAAGGCTCTGTGTCATGTACAGTTAGCAAGTGCCTGCCAAGTTCTAAGATGATATTTAAATTTCTGACCTTCTGATAGGGTAGGCAGAGTAGATTCTGTGCCAGTGAAATGACTGTTCAAGTGTAGCTCTAAGTATGAGCCAAATGCAACCTCTATAAATGCATTAGGCTGAACTAGGATAGTTAAGATCAGTGTTATCAGCAAGCTGGCTGAAGGTGCACACAATCCCACTGTCCAAGTCACTGACAAAGATGTTGAACAGCACCGATCCTGATACTCAACCCTGCAGAACACCACTAATCACTGGTGTACACTTGGACATTGAGCTCTTGAGTGCAGCCATCCAGACCCAGTGTTCCATTCCTCAAATCCATGCCTCTCCAGCTTAAAGACAAAGATTTCACATGGGACAGTGTGAAATGTTTTGTACAAGTCCAGGTAGATGTCAGTTGCTCTTCTCTTATCCACCAGCACCATAACCCCATTATAGAAGGCCACCAAATTTGCCAGGTATTGTTTGCCCTTATTGAAGAAATATTGACCGTCACCAGTCACCTTATTTTCCATGTGCCTTACCATATTTTCTTTTATTCGTGATCCGTAAGCTTTTGGTTGGCTCCTCATCCATTCCCAGGTGGAGCTCTGTGGACTACAGCTGGTCACTGACACAGAGGGCGACATCCCCTCCTCATCTCCCCTGCCTGTTTATCCTGAAGAATATCTATGCTTCCGTTCCAGCACTCCAGTTGTAGGAAACATACCAGGTCTCCACGATGCTGGTAAGATCACAGTCCTGCAAGTGTGTACAAATCTCTAATTCCTCTTGTTTATTCCCCATGGTATGTGCATTTGCATAGAGATATTAATACTGGGCCCTCAGTGAAGCTGACTTACAGGCTGGATTGTCTGAATTCTTTTGTGCTGCTCTTCAGGTGCTCTCCTGCTGACCTGTGATCCTTCTCCAGGCTCTGGACATCTGTTGCTGGCATCTATTCCACCATCGTAGTGGTAGGAAAGGAATGGATTGATGTTCCTCTCTCCTGGCAACTTTAGTTTAAAACCCTCTTCACCAGCTTGGCAAGCCTGTGGCTAAAAATGCTTTTCCTCTTCTTTGACAGATGGACCCCATCAGCATGCGTGTGTTTCTTCTGAGCAATAGTTAGCCCTTTTTGCATTGTTCTGGTTGATCTGTGTAATTTTTGCCAGTCCTAAATTGGCAGTGGATTTGTTTGTAGATAAGAGAGTCAAATGGCAATGTTTGTAACACCAGTGCTTGGAGAAGTCCAGTCTCACGATGCTAGAAAAAGCTTTTTCTGTGCCTTCTGTTCAGTCATTTCCGAACCCTTTCTTCATTTGTATCACCTCTGATTAGTAGGTGTCTTGCAGCTGTGGCACTTCCAGTGCAGGTTCATATAAAAGAAATTTAGATTTGGACAGTCTGCTGATGTCAGTGCTGGATGAAAGTATTTTTGTCAGTAGAAATCCCTAATGTGTGTAATATTAGTATGCCTGTAGCAGTGGGAGGGGCAATTTAATGGCTGGCCTGTGTCCTGTCAGTAGCTTGTGTTCGGTTTTGTACCTTCATTTGGGCTCCTGTTAGGAGCTTGAGCAAAACACTTCAGGTAAGGGCAGCTACTCAGTGGCCTGAGCTACTGTCTGCAAGTAGATCAGTCGGTGACAATAAATAGATTGATCGCTGCCTCCTGCTCTTGAGACAGAAATCAGCCTGAGGAAAGAAGTAGTTTGTGACCATTTGGTTTGTTTAATGATTTTAGCCCTTTTATGATAATCTTTAAAGGAAGCTATTGATAGCTAACCAGCAAAAGGTTGATTGTGTCCATCCTCCATTCCCCCCCTTCCCTTCCAATATCTGTACTAGTGAAGCTGTCAGCACTTACTGTTACTTAAAGTATCTTAATGCTTTGTTTACTTTAAAATAAAGCTATTGGAAACACTGGTGCTGAAGTTGAGAGCATTCTGACTTTTGCTCTAAAACTTCTGAAGCAGAATTCTGGTTTGTGGACTAGGTGATAACCTGGAACTGCTACCTGTGGGATTGTAAGAAATCTGAGTTCACTGCAGTGCATCTGTGTTAGGGGTTTGATCCTTGATATTTGCTTTCGAGTAGCCTGTGCTCCTATTCTTGTTCTATAACAGTTTTTACCTTATTGTATTGGGTTGTTATGTCTTCAGCCTGAGAAGGAAGATGCATTGCAAGTAACAACTTCAGAATAAGAGTTAAGGCAAATATGTTGTGTTGTTTGTCTGTTACTAAATATGTTCAGAAAAATCATAAATTGATGGCCTCATTCTGCTTTTGAAGCATAGGTTATATATTTGGTTAATAATTTATTCACATAACTTCTTTAGCAATGTTCTGGAGCTCTTAGAATAAGAAAAGTTGAATCTTATTTTTGGTACAAAAGTAATTAGGGCTTTGTTCCGGTAGTGTTAACATGCTGTAACATGATGGAGTTATGGTCGCTTAATGCCACTGTATCAGAAATGTCTGGCATTCCTGTAGAGCTTGCAAAATCCAACAGTAGCCAGAAAAGGCATAATTCAACTTGCTGGACAGACATTGCTGTGTTGTATTTGACTTTTATTAAGCTTTGTATAATATAAATTAATTAACAACTGCTACAGTGAAGTTAAGTTTCTATAGCAACAAGGAATGCAGTGAACAATTATTCAGACTGCTTTTCTGCAACACACAACTTCTTACAAACAGTGGTTTACACTATTGGACTAAAACATTGTTTTGTTATAGCAGTGGATAATCCTGAGCTTTTTTGTTGTTGCCTTTTATTTTTATTTTCCCTCCTAAAGAAATAACTTATGTGTTGAAAAGGGGATGGGGCAAGCTTTCAAAAATAAATACGAATGTGTAGACTGGTAGAAACTCAACTTACTACTACTACTTGTCTGTATGATTTTTAGTATATTAAAGATATACTGGTTATATTGTATTAATATGAATTTATACTTCTACCAAGACTCTGACAAGTCTACATGAAACTGAGTTTGCTCTAATTTAATAATAATGATCATCCTCTAGCTTGCAAATTTCAAGTAAATCAATTTAGTATAGTCTTAATGCTGTTCCCTGAGTCAATTGATCTTTTGGTTATTTGCGCTTTGTAGGTTTGAAGTCTGTTTTGTTTATTTTGATACTTTGGAATACCCTTAAAAAGAGAAATGTTCTACTTAAAGCTTCATTGTTAAAATTGGGAAAGATTAGGGTATTGTCAAGGAATGGCAGATGTTGGTTTTTTTTTTTTTGCTATGAAAAACACTTGTAAAGCCAACTCTTGAATGTTACTGTATTTTGGTCTTCTTAAAGTTAGAAGAAGGGAAGTTTGAACAACTTCAATGACTAAGGTACACCAGCCTTTCAACAGGGAACTTAGTTTTCTATGATGCATTTTAAGCATACTTAGGATGTTTAATCACCAAAAGAAAAAAAAAACACCAACCTTAAAAGCTGCAATTCTGTCTCTGGCAAGTTGTGTATAAAGTCAGCCTCGATGAATGCTTTGATAGATGTGCATGTATTGTTAAAGTGTGTTTCTCTGCTGTGTATAAAATCATAGCTATGCTTTGGAGAAGAAAAAAAATAAGATTCAAAGCTAAAGTGAAAGTAATGTCTTTGAAGGTGTGACTGACTAAAATACCACCCCAAGAGGTCAGCTAACTTTTGCATGTGCATGAGGAGGAGGTGAGCAACTTGGAGATGATGCTGTCATTCAGTCATGTTTGTTCCATGTTTTGGGGATTGTCAAAAAGCAGTCTACCAGCTCTAGTTTAAATGAACGTCCTCTTTAACAGATACAACTTTCTAACCAGTTTAGCTTACAGAGCTGAGTCAATTTAAACAGTTTTCCAGTGAAAGTCACTTAATAAGTATTTAATTAGTGTCGCAGCTGAGCCTGTGAACTGAATGAGAATAGTTGCTGAATTGTGACAGAACATGTGGCTTTACTTGAAAGCCATTTGATACTTACATACCTATTTTCCTTATTTGAATTTGTTTCTTACATCTAGTATATGTATCTTACCTTTGTTCAGCTTATCTGAATCATGCCTCATTCAGCATTTACAAACAGGTGCGAAAGGGCTGATTAGAAGTGTAGGCAATACTGACTAGACTGGAGGAGTGGGAGGAAATTAAAGGATCCACTGGAGGATAAGGAATAAAGAGGAGATCAGAAAGGTAGCTATTACTTCTTTACTTCAGAGCTATAACTAACTTCTAGATTGTAACTATTAAGAATGCAGTTACAGTTAACTAAGCATAAATCTTAAGTGTACCTTGCAGAACTTAATTATGAAGTGTAATTAAGGCAAGCAGTAATTGTTATGATTTTTTTCAGTTCCTCAAAAGTCAAGAGACTAAAATGCGTGCTTTGGTGCATTACAATCTTTACAAAAGGGGATATGTTCTTTACATGTCACAGTCTGTAAGTAGTATTGCACCATGAACTTCATTCAGTGCCTGTGAATATTTGGTATGCTCTCTGCTATTCTGAAATCAGTTCCATATTCCTAATAGTCAAAACTTCTGCTAAAACCCATTTGACTGCTACTGACAAGCAGGTATTTTCTTAAGGCACACCCTTGATTGTATTTAGAGAAAAACATGCAAGAGTGTTGCTCAACACACACCCGCTACCACAACAAACTCACCCCCAAATCCAAAAACCCTGAGAATTCTTAACTGCTTTATGTTACTTTCAGTTCTAGCTTTTGAAATTCCAATGTAGTAGACTCCTGTGTGTTCTGTTTTACTTAAAGATTGTTTCCCTGCAGTGTGAAAATATTAATGTATAATGGGCATCATATAGACAGCTTCATTTGAAGTTCAGCGTCTCAGTGTTTCTAGTGTAACACTGGTAGTAAGGGAGAACTTATGTTCATGTCCTTGCATATACTAGCAGTTTTAGATTTGTATAGCAGATGTTTTAACTGAGGGAGCACTAGAACCTTAAATTCACTTTGCTCTGAAATGCTTAGGTTTTTATATCTTTTTACGTAATTTACTGATTGCCAGGACTGTGACAACTGTTGAGAACTCAAGAGTCTCAAGTAGAGGTGTTCTAGGAGTGGTTTTGGAAACAGTATTTTAATTGGTGATGTTGGGTCAAGGAAGTAAGGACACATACATGGTGGCAAAATTCTCTTAAAGTTGAGTGGTATCAGTTTGTAATCAGAGTATTTGATAAAAACCAGGCCGATATCAGAACAGTAAGTGAAGTTGAAACTCATTAAAAAAATACATATGGAATTTTTCCTTCAGCCAGAAAACTTTGAAAAGATGATAACCAGAGTGTAATGTTGATCACAAACTGAGCCAGTCTGTGATACAGCTGTTCGAAAGCAGGAGGAGATAAATGCAGTTCAAAGTTACATCAATGAGGTTTACCAATAGAAATAAGGAAGCATCTTTAGTGCTGTTGTACAAGGCATTGAAAAGATGGCTTTTTTATATTGTATGTAATTCTGATTGGTTATGTTGATGAAGGTGACTTTCAACTCCTGCTACTAGGAGAAGGTGGTGTCTTATGTAAAACTGGAGAAGGAAGAGTGTGATTTTTAGTTAGCTGATCAAAGCAATCAGTATTTCTTAAAGCTGTAAATGGAAGAAGAGAAGAAAGATGGGAGAGAATAAATAATATAAAACCTTCCCTAGATGTATGAGACATTGCCAGGTCTCACATGAATCCCAGTCATGCAAAATTTACTATTCAGAAGAGTGCTGCTCTTTGACCTTCCCTGCTGTAAGGTATTGCTTATAGTTAAACTGTGTAATGAAAATACTGTGGTGTGATAGGCTGCAGATGCTATGGGAAATAGAGAATAGATTTCTAAGAAATAGGATAATTCATCCAGAAGCTTCCTAAGAGCTGAGCCAGATGAATAAAATGCAGAAAATGCGTTTATAGCTTTAGCAGTCCAACTATCTGTGGGGTACCCAGTGAGGCTATCTTACATGCTTTTAGGTGCAGAAGAGTAAATGAACTGTAAGTCACTGGACTTTACTGTTTACAGCTCCTCCAGTATAAGGGTGAAGGTACAGCTGGCTTTGGAGATATTAAGGAAAGAACGTGCTATGTTTTATGGTAAAACTGCCTCAGTAGTTTTGTAGGGTAGCTTCCAGGGCATTCATTTTGTAGTTTGGGTACTCTTGAAGGTGATTCTCTTTATTGTAAGTCCGCATTTATACAGCAGGTCAGAACTATTTCATCCTGTCTTGGACCATGAGCAGGGTAAAGAATGAGAAGTTTTCTTGAATAGTAACATGAGGTGATAGTGGATGCATTTATTTACTGTAAAGAGGTGACCAGCCAACCCTTACTTGTTTTATATTTATTTGATGGGTTTTTTTTTTAATCTTTTTTTTTTTTATTTTAACTATATGCATTAGTGAGATTGAAAAAACTAAGCAGTAAGCCTTTTTCTTTTTTTTCAGGTTTTTCTTATCTGTTTTTTTTTTTTACTTATTTTTTAATTAAATTTTAATATGTTGAACTATGTTTTCTGGGAATTAGAAAAGATTTCATGCACTGAGATCGTGTGTTTTCTTATTAATGAGCCTGTATTTAAGACAAACATTTGAAGAAAGCTTCCTCCAAAATGGATACAAAGAGAAGCTAGCAACTGTGGCCTGGCTTGTTTGCCCTGTTAATCCTAGGTCTTCAAGTAAGACGTTAGCCAGTTACCTGGCCCTTCTTGTAGCAGAGCAGTTTTCCACCAGGATGTAAGCTTTAATGTGTGGTAAATCTTTCTCATGCAAATGTGTTCTTGAGACAAATATTTCCTTTCTGACATAAATGTTAAGTCTTGACTCACAGGAGAGAAGGTAGTGTCAAATAGAGACTCTGCTGATCCAGTGTAGCTTCTTATGTATTGAATATACCCTGTTCCTCAAACCTGAGTGTATTCTATTTTGTAGCTATGAAATGAAGCTTCCCCATTATCCTTTAATGTTAAACAACAGCAAAAATCTTTCAAGGTTTGCAATAGTTAATAAAACGGTTCTTTCAGTATGAGAATTGCTCATTTTGCTCTTTGGAATGCATTAGGATTTTAATGTATCTTGATCAATATGCAACACTAAACAGTTAAACAGAATTTCAAGTAGAGGATCAGGCTGCTTGGTTACCATGGCAAACACAATAGGAAATTTATGCCAAAGTTCGGAAACTAAGATACACAAAAGAAAACTTTGTAGACTGAAATAATTGCTTTGGAGGGTAAATGTGGTTGTTTATAATTTTTTTAGAGTCTATTTTCTAAAGAAAAGTGTTTTAAAATCCTGTTTTTTTTCAGGCAAATCTTAATTGCCAGTTAAGAGTTTCACATAATGCGGACAATGTTCACAAGCAGGGAAGAGTGACATTCATTGGTGGCTTGCCCTCTTAACTTTAAGGATGTTGAATGAACGGCATAGTGTCTTGGAGACTGAAAAAATATGACAACCATAAGTACCGTAATCAAGTAATTTATGTGCCATGTCTTGTTTAACAGATATGACCAGGGTAGTATCTATACATCTATAATGATTTGTCTGTATTAGTGATTATATGTGTTCCATCATATATAGGATCTGTATATATTTACTGATTTGTATGTGTTCATGATTATATTGCATTTTTTAATGATCTGTGTATGTTTAAGTTCTTGTTGTATTTAATTCACTTTCCTGCAGTTGTTTGTCTCAAGGCTGCTAACTCTAACAAATATCCATACATGGATATTTTAATGGGGTGATTTCCAGTTTGATAGGTTTCCTGTTTAATCAGCTGTCTTTGAACTGTCTAGGAACATAGTATTTCATATTTCAGTCACGTCAGTATATTTGGCAAAATCTGATATTGCGTGTAACTGGTGTACAGTTTTCTCTAGGTGTGTTCACACGCAAATCATGCAATTATTTCTATCTTCTGAATATAAATTAGGATATTTACATGCATATTTAAAAAAAATCTATCTGCTCCCAGAGGCAAAGCTGTTACAGAGGCCACTCTGTGGCTTGAGAGAGATATTACTAAAAACTTCTAAAGATTGAGGCTGGAGTTGGAGTTAGACATTGAGATTGTGTGCACCTAGCCTAACATATGACTTGACCTCATGCATTATGCATTGCATAACCTGGATTGGGGATTATATTAGATAGTTGAAGGCTAAGAGAAATCAGTTTGGGTTATAATTGAGAAACTGATTAATTTGCCTCTTCTACAAGCACAAGGTGTCTTGGGAAGGAAGGCAGGCTTGATGTGATTAAGTAGGAAGTGGTTGTTACTTGAACATAAAATGCTGGAGGCAATGGAACAAACAGTGTAGTATTAGGCTGAAATGGTGTTCAGGAATTCCCATGAGTTTTAAGTGTTAAGAGGCTGAGGTGCAGACAAGTAGTAATGATTATGTGCGTTTGTCTGTGCTTTTTACTGACCTCTTTAAGAAGGACTTACCAATCCCTTTATAGTTAAAACTAAAAGTAGAATGTGAAAAGTCTGGAAGGTTATACTTAAATGAAAGTAAGAGTCAGTTTGAAACCACTACACAAAAAGAAGAGGGTGTTGCTATAGATAGCTGTTAATTGATCAAATACTCAATTCCTAGTTTATTGTAAGAAATAGAATGAAGAAGACTGTTAGAAAAAAGAATGGAGTAAATCATATTGCATTATATAAATCAATAGATCCATCTGTAAGTGTTCATCCAGGTCCTAAATAAAAAAAAAAAAAAAAAGTACTATTACAAAAATGTTCACATTAAATGGTGAAAACTGTATTAACTGAAAACATCAGTGGAAATACTGAGGAGGATGGAAGTGCTTATTCTAGTAAGCATTGTAAGTGCTGTGTATGTAAGGAAAGCGAGACATTATTGTCTCTTCCTAGTAACAAGAAGATATTCAGTAAAATCAGAGGGGAACAAAATTCAGAACTGATACTTTTTCCACATATTTAACCTTATCAGGATGTCTTGCTTCGATCATTTGAGTTAATGATGGACCGAAAGTGTGTGTTAAAACAAAATATGGCAATATTTGCAATTCCACGCAGTAGTTTATGCACAGAATTCCTGTAAAGGGTTCTAAAACGTCTTTAATTGCAATTTTGTTGTGGTTTGAGCCTGACTGGTAACTCAGAACCATGCAGCTGCTAGATCAGTCTCCTCCCTTTTCCCCTTTGCTCCTGGAGGATGTGGAGAAGAGTCAAAAGAATGATGGGTTGAGATAAGAACAGGCCAATAACTAAGGTATAATACAAATCCACTAGTATTGCCACCGATAATAATAATGATAAGGGCAGTAACAAGGGGAGGGAATGAAAAACTAAGTGGTGGGAGAATGGAAAAAACAAGCACAGGTGGTGCACAATACAGTTGCTTACAACCTGCTGACCTATACCCAGCCTGACCCAAGCAGCAATCTGGGCCTTCTAGGTAACTCCACCCAGTTTATATACTGGGCATGGTGTGCTGTGGTATGGAATACCTCTTTGGCTAGTTTGGGTCAGCTGTCCTATCTCTGCTTCCTCCAAACTTCTTGTGCCCCTCCTCACTGGTAGAGCATGAGACTGAAAAAGTCTTTGATCAGAGTAAGCATTACTTAGCAACAACTAAAAGCATTGGTATGTTCTCAGGCTAAACTCGAAAACACAGCACTGCACCAGCTACTGAGAAGGAGAACAGTAACTTAGAACTGAATCCCCAGGATAAATTTAAATGTCTTTCTGGAAGATATCTAGCATGGACCACAATCCATTAATGCAGATAACTCCTTGAATCAACCTTTGGAACTTATTTCTGCCTACCATTGAATAAATGGTATTGAAGTACAATGTCTTGGACTGTGGCTCAGTTCTGTAGTCCATGGTTATGAAATATGCATGTGCCATGACCTGTTAGGTCTGTGTCTTAATTTTTAAGCCAGGGAGCATGATACCAGTATGAAAATGTGACCCATCACACATGGTTATTAATAGCCCTGAGATCATTGTTTTGAACTCAAAACTGCACAGTGAGGTCTCTTTCATACATATATCCTTAAAAAGAGCTGAGTAGGGGGAGAAGAGGAGGAAGGTGTCTGCGTTGCCTGCAGAACATACATGCTTCTGAATAAGGTTTCTGTTGGAAGGGTTTTTATCAAGCAGGCTGAGCCACTGTTAAGCCAGAATTCTGTAGACCAGCCCCTGGGAAGAGAAAATAATACCGATATCATGCCACCTTTTCCTACTAGTACCATGCCTCTTCTTCCTATTAAAAAAAAAAAAAAAAGGCAATCAATTGCTTAAACCAAAATAGAATATCTAATTCAGTTCATGTCTGTTGGGAGTGTGTGATACAGTGGCTATATTCAGAGTTGTTTGAGTTTAAGCAGCCTGTTTACAGATTTAGTGTGGCCAATGCCTAAGTCTGGTTTTATCTGAATTGATCATGTCATTAACTGACACCCACAGTGAAGGTGAACTTTGCAAAATGAACTGTGAAATACTGCTTTTGCGTGCTGTTCTTCAGTGCAGGTTTCAGAGTGATTATTTAGATGCTCAAGAGCAAGTTCAAACTCTTGTACTCATTCTGTATCAGAATGACAGAACAGTTAGGGTTGGAAAGGACCTTAAAATCATCTACTTCCAACCCCTCTGCCATGGGCAGGGACATCTCCCACTAAACCGTGTCACCTAAGGCTCTGTCCAGCCTGGCCTTGAGCACCGCCAGCGATGGAGCATTCACAACTTCCTTGGGCAACCCATTCCAGTGCCTCACCACCCTTACAGTAAAGAAATTCTTCCTCTCATCTGATATAAACTTCCCCTGTTTAAGTTTGAACCTGGTGCCCCTTGTCCTATCACTACAGTCCCTCATGAAGAGTCCCTCCCCAGCATCCCTATAGACCCCCTTCAGATACTGTAAGGCTGCTATGAGGTCTCCATGCAGCCTTCCAATATCGGAAGGCTGAACAGCCTCAACTTTCTCAGCCTGTGTTCATATGGGAGGTGCTCCAGTCCCCTGATCATCCTCGTGGCCCTCCTCTGGACTTATTCCAACAGTAAAGCAGTATTGTGTGAAGTGCAATTAAAGTATTGGGAGTGCTTCTAGGGAGGAAATGGCCACATGTTCTTCTGCAGGTATAGTAAAAATTAACTTAGTTAGATATGTAGATACAAACAACTTCTGAAAAGCTAACATACAGTGTCATGTCATTCCCCTGAAATTTTAACGATTTGAATTATAGCATGGTTTAAGATTGCTTGAGTTGCTTGGAGCACTTCCAGTCTACTTGCTGGAGTCCGTAGGCTGTTTGGTTTCTTTTGGAGATGCTAAGCTCATAGACCTCTTCAGGCTGACCAGGCTTGCTCTGGGATAGCTGCACTGGAGGCTGTGTGCAGTTCATTAGAAAGAACTCTTTGGGTCAGACCTGGCTCTTAGAACAGCACTGTCACACTTATGTGGTTTGGCTGTCTACTCAAAAGGAATAGTGTCAGTATGTGTGTTATGGGTAAAATATTACTCATTTTACCAAATCATTTTCATTATTAACTGAACCCAAATATCAAAATGGAGTTTCTGTAGTAAAAAACAGGTGATACAGCATGAACTCATCCAGAATCACAAACTGGAGCATGAACTCATCCAGAATCACAAACTGGAGCATTCTCAGTTTAATTCAGGCCTTATAATACAATAGACTCATTGATGATGAAACTGATCTGGCTTGCGTTCCTAGTGTGGTCACCACCTCTATACTTTGGGAGGTATATAATAAAAGTGTTTAGCAATTACACATCTTTTTTTTTCCCTCCTCAGGTGGTCAACCTATGAAGGAGGCATTCCCTTACATTCCCCCTCCCTCCCCTCCCCCAACTATTTACAGCATCATTTGAGAGTTCTGAAGGTTTTGAATGGCCTGTGGGTACTCTTGAGACCTGCCTGCTGATTGTAATGGGGGTCACCATGTTGCCACACATACAGAGTGTGTTTTCCCCACGACTGTTTCATCTGATCTCAAAAGTTAAGCATAGTCAGGTTTGTGTCTTGTGCAGGGTTAGATGACAGTATATGAGTACCAGGAGATTTTCCCAGAGGCTGGACAGTCATGAGTGGCAGGGTATGTGGGACAGTATGCGCAAGTATCTAGGCAAGTGGGCCCCTCCAGTGCTTTGGAACTTCACCTCTGAACAAATACAAAATCCAGAAAAGTTACTAAAACATTTAAATGAGGTGTGTTGTCATCCTGGCCATACTGAAGAGGGACAAATCATGACGATGTGCTGTGATTTGGCCTATGCTAACATTCATCACTATTCAGCACCTTCAAAGGGAAAAAAATGTCTCTGGGTCTCATAATAAAAAGTACTCGTTTTACCACATGAGTAATGTATTGAATTGAGGCTGTTCCTCTACAGACGGATAGGAACAGCCTCACGCTCGCAGGCCCTTGTCCTCATGGAGGACTTCAACCACCCCGATACTTGTTGGAGGGACAGTACGGTCCGGCACAAGCAATCCAGGAGGTTGCTCGGTGTGTGGAAGACAACTTCCTTCTGCAAGTAATAGAGGAGCCAACAAGGAGAAGTGTCATGCTTGACCTCATGCTCAACAACAGCAAGGGCTGGTTGGAAATGTGACGCTCCAGGGCAGCCTTGGTTACAGCGATCATGAGATGGTCAAATTTGAGATCCTCTTGACAGTGAGAAGAGTGTGCAGCAAGCTTACAGGCCTGGACTTCAAGAGAGCAGACTTTGGCCTCTTCAGGAACCTGCTCAGAAAGTTTTCATGGGATATAGTCGTAGAGGGCAGGGGACCCAAGACTTTTGGTTGATACTCAAGGATCACCTACTACAAGCTCAGAAGTGTAGCATCCTGACTAGAAGGAAGTGCTGCAGGAGGGCCTGGAGGCCTCCTTGGATGGATAAGGAGCTGCTGAGGAAACTTTAAAGGAAAAAAGAGGCTTTTAAAAGGTGGAAGCAAGGACAGGTGGGAAGAATACAGGGATGTTGTGCGGGAAGCTAGGGACCAGGTTAGGAAAGCTAAGGCCCAGTTAGAATTAAACTT